>VZTH01003043.1:0-110234 GCA_013397815.1 Aleadryas rufinucha | reverse complement strand
GGGGGGGGGAAGGAAGAAGAGGGTAGCCATTTTATGCTACAAAAATTGACATAAAGAACAGCAAGATAATATGTTTGTGATGAAGCCTCTTCTTTTGGGGGGCGTGGAAATCAAGGTATTTTTTATGAACCACTTCTGGATCATATCCAGAAATTGAACCTTCATCTGGCAAAGTCAGAATATATTGGCATAATTTCTGCTTTTAACAAATAATATTTTTGTGATGCTGGTACAGACTGGCTGTTCTGGGGAGACATCTCATGCATTCTGTAATTACTAAGAAGAGAGAGTGACCTGGATTTTATAGTATGAGTTTATGTATTTCAGAGAGTCGGCTCTGTCAAACAGCAGCAGTTCTGTGAGTCAATTAAAGTATTTTAATTGTTCAGATGAGGAAATTCTTCTCAAATTCGTCAATACTAATCTTTTTGTTAAAGTATCTACATAATTCAGGAATTCTGACTATACCAGAATCTTCCTAGCTTTGTTTCTCATTATATCTAGTTTATTTCTGGTTGCTCTCCTTCAAATATGATATGGTGTCATTCCATCTGCCGTTGAAGTTGAATGTTTTCAAGTTGGTCTTTTCCCTTTGGGATCAAGATGAATGCATTTATGTTTGGTACTGCCCAGCAGGCAGCTGAATCAGATGGGGCAAAAAGAGTTACTGTGTCAGGAGTGGTTCTGGATCTTACAGATTTTTAGTGACTTTTAGTTCTTCGGTATGTTTGGTTACTTTCCAATATTATAATTTAGCACAGTGTTTGGAGATTCTGCATCCTACATTGCTATCATCTGGACACTTAAAATACTAGTAGAAAAAAATACAGGGATTAGCTGCTTACATTTGTTCTGAAAAAAAAGGGGGGAGACTTTTTATAGATAATTATTTTCACACTACTGGATATAAACTGTACTTTTAAGACTGTATAAATTATCAGTTTATAAATTATGAATTGTCATGTGTAAATTTTAAATCAGTTTGCCAGAAGAATCTGTATTCTCTGTTAGCCAGACTGAACACCAATCCCATAAGCAGCTTTATTCCAAAATATCCATACATAAATATGTAATGACTTTTACATTTTCATTAAAATAACACATAACAATAGCACCTATGCCATAAAAGAGATAATAATGCTGCATGCATGTGCATGAACTTGTGCCCATGGCAAGATTCCATTTTAAGAAAAGATAAAACCTGATAAATACTGACATGTAAATAAAGCCTCTAAGACCTGGGTTTTAAGGGACAGTCTTTCTTTAACCATAAATGTGTGGCGATTAATCACCATATTTCTAGAGAAAGGAAATTCCTCATTTCTGTATTTGCTGCTGTTGAGGTTGTGGCCATCAGTATGATTGCTTTAGGCAAGCTGCTGCCTCCTTCGCAACGGCAACATTAAAATTTAAAGAGAGATGTTTGCTTAAAAATTTCCAAACAGAACCATTAGATCAGAAGGAACCTCTGTTCAGCTCTCAGTTCAGACTAAGTTACTCGAGGCTTTTTGTCTAGTTGGGTTTTAAAAACCTCCAAGGACGGTGGTTCCATAACATCTCTGGACAGCCTGTTCCAGGGCTTCGTTGTCCTCCAGGTGGTTTTTTGGGTTTTGATTATATCTAATCTGTACTTTTCCTGTTTTACTTTATTTTCTTGGTCTTTTGTTCCCACACTGTGCAATGCAGTGAAGAGCATGACTACTTTGCAGGTATCAGCAGGCTGTGCTTCACTTCCACAGCAACATTTTCTCTTTTCTAGCCTTGAAGAAGGCCAGGCCCATCTGCCTGTCCTCCAATGGCAAGTGCTCTGGTACCCAACCATCTTAAGTAAAGGAAATAAGGACAGTCTCACCCAGGGATTATTTTTCTTGTCTTTTTTACTCTTGGGTTTTTATGATTTTTTTAAAATATTTTTCAAGAAATTATATTTTAAGGGCTGTCAGATAGTACTAAAGGGCTAATTAGAGCAGAGGATGCGAGAGAAGCATCAGAAAGGAACACCTCAGAACTTTGTGAAGTTGAGCAGAAAGCAAACAGCCTATTCACATCCAAACCCTGGTCTAGAGAACAAACTGCTTTGAAATGTGGCCTTACAGAGTTATAAGAATCTTACTATGATACGGATGCAGGGTATTTTAATGATTAAAAGTGAAAGCAGAATGAGGAGGTGTTTTAAGCTTTTCAACCATGCAGTATAA
Source organism: Aleadryas rufinucha (assembly GCA_013397815.1). NCBI lineage: Eukaryota > Metazoa > Chordata > Aves > Passeriformes > Aleadryas > Aleadryas rufinucha. The sequence goes on along the minus strand of VZTH01003043.1, from coordinate 108,036 downwards.
TAGGCTCTTCCATATTATCTGATTATCTGTTGTAAGCAGTCATGTAATTTTTTTTGCTTGAGACTTTCTTGGGTTGCTTTGTCAAGGTTTTGTTTAAATGAGCTCTGAGAAGTGGAGACATGTGAGTTACATCAATAGTTTTGAATTAATACTCATGGAAACAGTATGTCATGCTGTGAAAGCAGAATGTTTGAAAGGAACATATTCTGCAGGAAGGTCTGTGTGCTTTTAAAAATGAAAGATCTTTGTAATTCATTTTGCTGGCAGTTATTCTGATATTGTGTTCATCCTTTGTTTTGAATTCTTTAAACTGATGATGTTCAAGATGCTCTTGGGATTTACTGGTTTTTAGTATAGAGGCAAAATGATAGAGGTACTTCCTATACCAAAAATGCTTCTTTACATGAACAAAAATATTTTTGGTGTTGGTTAAAAGTTAACCAAGCTTTTCTCGGATCCTTTATTTTTTTGAAAGCAAGAAGGGGGAAAAATCCTTTTGTGATGCTTTCTTCAACCTTCTTTCTTCCTGCTTCTAAAAATGGAGCTTTGTGTTCTTGACCTTTCTGCCCTTGCAGGCACAGAGCAAAATTCCTGTGCTGCTACTGAGTGTGTTTACTAACAAACTCTCTCGCCTCCAAGAAATCCTCTTTGGTGCTGTCTAGTCTGTATACTCCTAACATTAACATTAAGGTGGCATTTTTTATCAGACAGAATATTTGCATATATATTTATATATATATATCTTCAAAATTACTTTCTCCTACTATCATGCACTCTACTCTTAAAAAGTTTTGTGATGTTTTAAATATTTTAAACAGCTCTGAATGGAACAGGACATACCCAATCATCCCTGCCTTTTTTTCCTAGCAATTGCTGGCAAAAGTGTTTGAAATGGTGTTGAAATGGAATCCTGCAGAATATTTTGACCTGAATAGTTACATAGTAAAAGCATGTGCAAAAAAGTAAGCCATTTTGTTTTAACAACTATCTCTCATTTCAGCTTGCTGGTAATGCTTGTATTGACTGAAATGTGTATCCTTCTCCTCATGTATCTACAGAGAGGTGTTGAAGTTCATGTTCATCCATGATCTTATTAAGAGCTGATTTAAAAAAAATTTGCATCTCCTAAGTGTTTAGAAATACTTGCTCCTTTGTTCCCTGCATGGCATCATTAATTTGAAAGAGCAATAGAATTTTAAAGGTTCATATTTTAACAGGCCTTATGACTGCTCCTGTTAAAAACCCAAACAAAAAAGGGAGCATCAAGAACAGCAATATATTAGATACATTAGCTATGAACTCCCTAATTCTAGAGAGCTATGAATTGGCTAAGGGTTTCATTTCTGAAATGTAATTACTGTGTTCTAGGTGATTATTTTTTCCCAATTAATTTCATGTAATACCTTTGCAAGTCACATTTCATAAATGGAACTTCTTTATGTTCAAACTGTGCTTGAACTTACCATTTGTGTAATCACACTGTAAAACACTTGTAAAGAAGACTTGCTATAATTAAGCATTAAAAAAGCTTAATTTTCACAAGCTCTGTGCAACTGACCTAATGCTTGAAATCTGTAGGTGGTACTAGCAGTTGGTAGTCAAGAAAAGCTTGCATCATTTCTTTTAATTAATTAGTTTTAATTTAAAGCAAGCTGCTAACAAATGGCTCTGGTTAACGTCTGGTACCTTATACTGTTGGAGCTCCCAACCCCTTCCTCTTGACTGCTCCTTTGGCTGTAGTTAATGTCTTGGTGAGAAGGACTGAAGCATGGTGCCTGCAGCTCACTGTTGCACGACTAAGAGGCCACATGAAGGGGGCAAATGCCAGTTTCACTGTGTGGAGGAAACTGGAGGGAGCACTTAGTGCCATGCCCACACCCTGTGCTGTGCTGGCCGCCGGTGGCATCCTGGGTGCGGCTCCACATCAGGCTCCTGTGTTCAAAGCCCTAAATGGGCTCAGGCAGCGTTATCGCAAAGGCTACCTGTCTCCTCCACAGTAGCTTCTCCCAAAGGAATAAAACTACTGAAGTACACCTTTGGTCTCTACTTTGTGAAATACCCAGGCACTAAACAGAAGGTTGAACATCTTGTGGTCTTCAGAAAAAGACAAACCTATTTTTTCTCTGGGTTTGCTTTTTTTAAAGCAGTTGTTCCCCTAACAGTTATGGTGTAAAATTGCTTCTTCTAATAAGCTTCCAGAGTAAATAGAATAGGTTCAACTCTTTTAAAATAAGCAGCTTAGCTTCAAAGCCATAGGAGGGGATAGACAGGAAAATGGTTTACTGCTGTAGGTAATGGTGCTTGTGTGTGCCTGAGCGTGTGCACTCTCACACGTGCATACTGTGTGGGCACATCAAAACATCAGTGAGGTGGGCTATGCACTTGTATATTTTAAAGACCATTTTGAAGGAAGATCTTTGTATACTACTATTTCTTCACACACGCATGTTTAAGAAAGGAAAAGCTTATTAAGGATGTAAATTCAGGAGTTCACAAACTGAGAATGCCCATAATTGATGGTGATGGCTTTGCAAGTTTGGTTCCTTTCAGTGTTTGCATCATCCTGCAGGTTTTCTCCAGGATTTTCACAGAGTCATCCTATGTTATAATTGCAGCATTCAAATCAAATTTCAAAGAAGAGTTGGCTCTGTCATGGGCTTAGCCATTATATTAATTACTGTAATTTCAAAAGGTTTTACAAATGTATTTTCATAATATGTTTTCATTTTATTGTACAGATAATCTAATTTTAGGTGTCCCATTTTGAATACCTAGAACCTGATTTTCAGAGTACTTAACACTATACAGCACTTGAAGTTCTGAGCATGCAGCTTTCACTGATTTCCTTCCATTTCAGCTCTGGGGGTTCAGTGCCTCTGTTGTTCTGACCTAAGTGACGACTGAGGTTTGTTGGAAAAAAGGGGTATAAAATCTAGGGATGCACTGCGGTAAGTATGTGCAGCAGGTCTTGTGGATACTTATAAAGGACTACTGTGACTAAATGGTAGAAGATTTTATTAAAGCTAAGAAAAGTCATTCCTGAAACCAAAGCCACAGGCACTCAGATATGTTTTAAGCCAGTCTTCCAGTCAGTGAAGACTGAAGTTTTACCAGCAAAAAGTTGCCTGAGCTTAACACAATGCATCTTTGTTCTTCCCATTAGGGGATGAAACAGGGTGAAGAATGGGTTGAAAAGCACTGGGGTGGGCAAAAGACAGGCCACACACTTTTGAAGTGTTTGTGGGTAGAAATGTCAGAGAGACTGCCAGGGATAAACCCAGTCCATGTGGAAGGCAGCAGCCTTGTATTGGCTTAAGCTTTGGGTTGAAGATTGCCATTTTACAGGTGTCTTTATAGTAATGCTTTGACAGAGGTCATTTTTGTTAGCTCCCAAACCATCCTTTCTTACTTCTTGCTTTCCCAAAATAAAGCCTATGAACTCATGCATGTGAGAGCTGGGAAACGGAAAAATTAGTGTTGCCCATTCCATCATAATAGGAAATCTTTTCTGCTCATATAACAAGATTTTCATGTATTGTGACAAGGCATTCTGCTGTCTGAAAACTTAACCTTCATAACAATGATCTTATAGCAGTTACTAGAAATAACCTTGCTGAATCCTGATCTCTGTATTCTTTTTAAAATAAAATTAATTAAAGTGTCTGGCAGGGGGTTGCTTCATTGCCCCTTGCCTGGTTCATGCTATGCCAAAGGCACAGATTTCATATGTTTTTCTGTTTGGTTGGTTCTAATTAAATCTGTTCAGTGTCTATAATTAACAGTAACAGCAAGAGATTCAACAGAATATTTTCTGCCCTTTAAAATTTTAAGAAGCCCCCTTTTATTATTTCATTTTGCTTGGAGGAGCTATGAAAATGACATCTGCTATCTGAAACTAAAATTAGGCATCTAACAATGCCTGTGGATTCGGGGACAGGAGAGGGAAGGAAAAAAGAGACAAGCTTGTGTAGCCAACACAAACTTTGTTTCCCTTTGCTCTTTGTTGGAATAGGATACTTGGGAGACACTAAAGCTTTCTCTTCTCTTCAACTGCATTTATCTGAACTCTGCTAGAGTTCAAGTTACCAGCAGCTCGAGATATCTGACCTTGACAGCCTGAAGCCCTGCAGAACAGGTGTAGACCACCTGAGATTACATCTCACAGGCTGGGCATTGTGAAATAATTACAATAACTACTTGTAATGTAGATTTGTACATCAATGCTGCTTTGTGAGTCAAGTCCTCATTAGAGCCCTTTATAGTCTCTTGTAATGTAGATTCAGCCTGGCAAACTGTTCAAGGTGATGTTGGACAAACATTCTGATCTGCTCGGGAGTTATCTCCCCTTTGGAATAAATGCTCATTTGAGACGGGTCTCCTTGGTAAAGATCTGTGCGATAAGATGGCTTAAAGTACTGCATTCACTTGGGTTCCCAATGCCATTTGTTTTAGGGACCACGTATCACAATTAAGGGCTGCATTTTCAGGTGCATTTCACACAGGTTATCAGTTTTCGCTTAGCTTTTTGATCTTTTCTTTTCCCACAGAGGCTCAGCAGTGCAGTTTCACATAGGTGTGAGTGGTTGTATGAGGTGTAAGTTACTCTTAAGCATCTTGTTTCCTTGCAGTTCCCCTCCCCTTTCCCACCCCTGATTCTGATCCCTCAAAAGCTCCCCTACTCGTTACCACATGTGCAGGTTTTTTGAGATGACACATTTCCTGTAGGAAGCAGGTTATCTCAAGAGAGGGTCATGTAAGTAAAAATGTGGGCATTTTGTCTGTATGGGATGTTTAACCTATTGCAACATCTGAGGTATAAAGCAGAGAATTTTTGAAAAGCAGAGAAATCAAACAATGTGAGATGACATTAAAAACTATTATCTCATGTCCAAATTAAGCTGATATTTGTTGTCATGAAGAAAGTGCTTATTAGTGTTTGAATATTTTTGCTCCACTATCATATGTCACATCTTATTGTATCATATCATAACTAATGTGTTTTAATCAAACATGTCACTTCGTCTTAACAGCTCTTTTCATAGGCCTCCTTTCCTACTGTTATAAGGCTATGAATGTCATGGTTTCATTTTGCAGAGGACAAAGGGAAAACTTTGAGAATTTAACTGCACTCCTTGTCTAGCTTTCCTTGAGAAGCTGCTGTTCTCTCAGTTGCCGATTGAAAAGTATTAAGTAATTTATCCTTGGGGTGGAAAGACGGACTAGATTTGGTGAGTGCAGAGAATGCAGAATCCCTCTGGCCTTCCTTAATCCCTTTTTTGAGGTACTAGAAGATGTAAGCACCTTCTGGTTGTAGAAATGGCCAAGTTGTGGTGAATCCGTTCTCCCACTTCGCTCCCATCTCACGGTCCCTGCTCAGCAGACAGGGACTAAGCAGAGAGGACACCCCTGAGTGACAAGCTGGGTGCTGCATAAGTGAAAAGAATGTTATATGGGAATGGTGTGACTTGGGAGATTATAATTACAGTCCCTTATTCACAGGATGTTGTAAATGTTGAGCATTTACCTATAGCCTTTATTTGTCCATATATCATTATCTGTAGTCCCATTAAAATTGGACTTGCAGTCAGAAATACAGATGTCCTAAATGACAAATAGAGGGCTGAGCAATGTATATACTGGTATTTATTTTAAAAACCCCACAACATTTATCATGCGTGTTAGACTCCCCATTAGTTTTTAGTTTCTTTTTTTTAACCTAAGTTAAAGTATACATGGCCTAGTCTACATAGGATTTTTTTCACCTAGGGTAAAGAAAAGTGGGTAGCAGGTGTAAGTTTGAACTGGTGTTCCATATGTAGGTGTACCTGTGGTACTTCACCTTTTAATATCCAAAGCTCCAAATTATATTTTAGATCTGTTACATTATGGTGGTTATTACATTCACCTGGTAATTCTACACTGATGATAATTACTTTCAGTTTCACAATATTGTAGCAACAAGAAAAAAGCCTAAGTGTATCTGAGCTGCCTAACTAAAACCACAGCTTTTTTGTTACCGAATTTGGCCCAAGGTACTGGCTGCTGCTGTTATTCTTTCTCTACTGGCTTAATAGTTTTTCAGTGTTGCACTCAGGGTATTTATGACATTTCAGTCTCAGCTCAGTCTTTTGCATTAACAAATAGCATTTTGCAAGTCTGTAGAGCAAAAAAGTTGGTGTTGAGGAGCACGTGTCCATGGAATACATATTCCAGTTGCTTTATTTCAGCTGAGTTCTCTTCTGAGAGCCTTAGGCTGAGTGTGCCATTGGCAAAATGAGTGCCTTAGGTGAGCTTTTGGATTTCATTTTCTGTTTTAGCTTCATCCAAAAGGAGCCCCATTCTGCTCATCACTCTATGATGCAAGCCAGAAGCTCAGAGAGGGATGATGGGGAGGTTCACTTCAAAAGTTCTATTCTGATCAGTCAGTGTAAACATTATGGTGAGATCCCCAAGGGAGAAGGTGGTTGGTCAAAAATCTGTTTTTGTAAGGTTAACAAAAGCCCATTTTGCTTGAAAAATTAAGTGCTCCATTACCCTCTGCTGACTGTGGGTGCTTTATCCAAGCATGTGCTTGCTCACTTTAGCAACCCACAGTAAGCCTGAAAACATCATTCTGCTTGGTAACATGTTCATCACAAGATAGGTGATGACTGCAGAAACAGGGTGGTTTTTATGCAGTTACAATTTGTATGTAGTCGCTTCTTAATTAGTGAGCTATAGAACAGAAAGATTTTTTTTTTCAACAGATCCAGTGTATTTTTTAATGCTGTAGTCCAGAAATGCGACTGAGCAAGAGACATAAAAATGGGCCCTCGTTAAGAAATACTGCAAAATTGGTAAATTGGTAGCACACCTGGTAGGTGTGATAGTCATCACAAGTTTCCTCTCCTAGGTTTAATGGCTGCTGTTCTTTAGAAGACAGTGACAAGTGGTCTGTTGTGAAAAGGCTGATGTTAACATTCATCCATCTTTTTTTTTAAGAAACTCTTTGGAAAAGAATAAAATACTCCAACAGAGAATTAACTGGATGTTTCCTAGTAGGATGAGGTATGTTTGGAGGAAGCATCTGTAAATCAGTCCAGAAAAATTAGCTGCAATCAAATGACTAGAGAGATGTGGGCAAGTATCACATATGCTCTGAGAATCTTAAGGCTTGCCTTCAGTTAAAAATTCCTCTGGAATTGTTACTGTTTGTATCCGTGATGGCTGCTGGCAATTCTGCCTAACACAGATTTCATGTAGTGTTCCCATAAGAGCAGCAACTACTGAAGTCTCTGCTCACTGGAGGAGGTTTCTCCCTGAGGCCATGCTTTCTAGTGAGCAGTAATCCACAGTTTGAGGTGTACCTTATGCATAAGGGAAAAAAAAAAAAAATTTTGTACAAGTTTCTAGGTCAGACGCACAGTCCCACTGGTTGGTCAGTTCGTGGTGTTTTAGCTGGGAGATGTGTTTAAAATTATTATAAATATTATTCATTCCCATCTAAAAATAGAGAGCTTTCTAGGACAGAGAAAAGCTTAATTTCTTCTGGTAGAACATTTTTATTGGCATAATTAGATAAGGGCAGTGATCAGGGAAGGTTATCTTTCTGGTTTGCTTGTTCCTTTGCACCTGGGCTTTGTTGGATTGTCACATATTACTCCGTAAAAACACCTTTGAGTGTAATGGAAAAATCCTCAGAAACTTGATGTTCAGGGGTTTTATTTAATTCAGTTTAAAGAAAAATCTAAAAGAACATATTGTATTTGGTGTGTTTTACTCCACTGTGAAATCTCTTTAACATTATTAGAGTTCTCTTACTAATAAATCTTAGTTTAAAATATTGTTATGATTTGAGTTAGACATTTTTATTTTACTGTGTTTTGCTTATGGGTGACTTGATTCATCTTAATATCATATTTTTAAAAGAACCAATCCTTTTCCTTTTCCTTTTCCTTTTCCTTTTCCTTTTCCTTTTCCTTTTCCTTTTCCTTTTCCTTTTCCTTTTCCTTTTCCTTTTCCTTTTCCTTTCCCTTTCCCTTTCCCTTTCCCTTTCCCTTTCCCTTTCCCTTTCCCTTTCCCTTTTCCATACAAAGCAAAACCTCCTGCTTTTTCCTAGGTAGCTCAACCTACCCATCTTATCTGTATCTATCATAACAAGAATTTGGTAAAAATCAATGTTTGTGGGTTAAAACTGGAGATTAGGGAAGACAACGTATTGTAAAAACATAGAAAAATTGTTAGAGGAAGGATTACATTACACCAAGCATTTTATCAAAATATATTAAATAGTTTTGGAAAACAATCATGCAGCCACTCCTTGTTAAGGCTAATTTTAGCTGTTCTAGTTAAAACAGACATTTCTTTTATGGGTAGGAATAGATTTGAGGTTTCTTCTGTGCTGTGCTTTCTTTTGCCCTAAAGCCAGCACTGATGTCTGGTAGCACAGGGTGCATCTGCGCAAGCAGAGAGAGTTGAGGCTTGGGTTTGTTGGGGTTTCTGGTTGGGTTTTTTTTTCCCTAAGCTGGTCAGGGAAATGTGACTGTTCCCAGCTAAGTCAGTTTTCTGAGCTGTCAGACCGCACGGCAACACAAGCCCTGTGGTGATAGCAGGGGGTACGTGGGGCTGGGAGGATGACACCTACCCACTCCTCTGGTTTGGCAAGGAATTCCTTACAAGCAGCATTCTCTGAAATTGTGTCATTGCAGTTTGTCTGACACTTCGTCGTGGCGCTGATCCTCACCAAGGACTCCTCTCCCTTGGGAGGTGTTGCCTTTGCATAACGTAACATTTACGTGTTGCTGCCTGTTTGGTGCGAATAATCCCTGCAAAGGGGTTAATGAAAAGAAAATAAAACCAGGTTCTGCTGTCACTCTCTGCTTCAGAATTCACAGATACAAATTGTTCAGTGACACTTGAAATACTGAATGTGTGAGTCCCTGGAGGTGGTTGAGTAGATGCTCTTTCAAACTGATTTAATTGAAGATCTTTAACTCCTTCAAGGGTATTGATGACTGTGCTCATTTAGTCAGAGAAATCTAGGCATGTGTTTGTAATAAAATGATACTTTTCTTTTATTCTTGATTTCTTAAACTTTTGGGATGCTACAAAATAAGAGAACAAGAGAAGAATATTCTCTGATGGAATCAAATGACTATCCAATCCAAGGACATTATTTTAAAGTAACTTGTTTCTTGTCTAGGCAGGAATATTTTTGCTATTCCAAAACTGGGATTCCTATGGAAGTCCAGCAGAATTTAGTGTTTTATCTTTAATGGACCTTCTGACTGTTAGGTTGTTGTTTGGTGTTTTGGTTTTTTGTTGTTTTGGTGGGCGGGGGGTGTTTGTTTTTAATTAATTAATTCTTTTTTATTCCCTCGAGGAAAATTTTTCCACTTGTTAGAGAACTATCTGAAGAAAGAATCTTTCTTTTCATTTTGATTGGTCTAGTAATTGCCAGACAATTTCTGTTTGAGCTGTAATATGAACTGTCACATGGTGTGTGTTAGAAAAGGTATTCCCAAGAGGTTGTGTGGATGTGGTAGAGTTTGTAAAATGTTAAATTCTTAAAGGATATTAAAAATAATTAGGGATACTTAATTAAATTAAGGATCAAAATTTAAAGCCACAGTGTCAAAAAACATTAAAACCTTGCTTTTTCCCCCGTTGCTTAAGCTTCAAGACATTAATTCTCTAGAGTGTAGACTGGTAGGTATAATTACATTGGTGTAACAAGACAAAGGCATGATGCTGTCAGAATTTATTTCCTGTCAAGTTTAGAACAACCTGATATTCTAACCTTAGTAACGGTTTTCTCTGGCTACCTGTGCAACTTACATTTAAATAAACCACTGTTAATCTTGCTTTATATTCTCAAAGAAAAGCAGCTTTATGTGTTGCAGTGCACCCAGCTGATAAGCCTAACCATTAGCTTCAGGCATGTACTTTTCTCCATTTTTCCTTCTTCTAGTTTATTGGGAACAAAAGTCATATGGAAAACTGGATGATTAGAAGCACTTCCAGCTGTGTTTAAGTCTGTGTGCACGTCATGCAGAAATATAATTTAGACTTGCACGGCACTTCTTATCCAAAGCTTTGAAAATGGGTCAATATCCTCATATAGCAGGTGGTAGAACTGTTACAGGAGAGGGGAAATGACCAGTTTGAGGTTTCACAGGGAAAGAGTGATGAGGAAAACCCCACAGGACAGACCTTCAGCCCCATACACTTCCTGCACTTGAAACTAGCTCCAGTACTGGATAGAAGAGGTAATGCCTGTGCTTTGTGATGTGTTTAGGAAGGGCAGTGCAGCTTATTTTGCTGGGGAGGTTGGGGGTGTAAAGATGAGACTGAATTTAGGATTTGTAGTCTTCGGCTGTCTTGTGTCAAGAAAATTGTGGGGACAATTGTATTCTGACTTAGAGGTGCTGTGACAACACTTACCTGAACATTATAAACCCTTAGTTTTAGTTGATATTTTACCCCAAAAGTGTGATATTTTCAAAAAATCCGGAAACTTGCCACAGTATGATTATAATGCCTTGACTTCTTCTGGGTAGGGATCTCTTTTTGTCATTTGAAGGGTAATAATGTGGTTAGAAAGGCAGGGTAATATTGCAGCATTATTTTCATTTCTAAAATGTAAGAAGTCCAAAGGGATTTATAATCCTTTTACACCTGAGCTCAGCTCTGTTCTTTACAAGCCAGTGAGGAAGCTGTCGGGAGCTTGTTGTGAATCCTTGATCCAGGGATGAATTGTGTAGGACCACATTAGAGCTCCTGTGGATGTGACAGGTCACTCTGTCCTGCTGTTCTCCCTTTGCCTTGCTACCATGTTACCTCAGATACACATCTTTACCTACCTCTCTTTTCCTTGGGCTGAGTGCAGGAGAGTGGCTTGTACAGGAACTTTAGCACATCCATTAACAAGGTCTCAGCACAGGAGAAACTCAGGATTGCCTCTTTTAGGCCTAAATTTATGAGACTCTCAAGTTTGCCAGGCAGCGCAAAATGCACTAAATAGAGCAGGTAATTTTATTATAGATTTTTGAGGCAGTAAATCTGTTTAGTTGATATGCATATAGCTTTTTTTGGTGTGTGTGTGTTTGTTCTCAAGAACCTGTGCATCTTACGTAGATGGAGATGTTGGAACTAATCCCTGTCCACCAATCGTTGGATATCTCATAACTTGGCTGCCACCTAAGCAGCCAAATAAGTGATCTGGATAATATCTGTATTCTATTCAAAGATCAGGTGCTGAGCATTGTAGGAAATTTTGCTGTGTGATAGAGGTTTCTGCAGGCAGCCAGAGTCAGGAATGCTTTGGTTTTGTTATAGTTTTTGGAAGTTGGTTTTGTTGTTGTTGTTGTTTATTTGCTTTTAAAAAAAAAATCTAAGCATAAAATCCATATGATTTTTTTTTTTTTAATAGCATAACACTTTTGACCTGTGAGTGAAAGCAAATCTTTGTTACCATCACTGTACTAGAATACATAGATATTGTCATTATTGGCAGAGAGCAGTAAAACAATGCTCAGCAATTTGCAATCCAGGAATATGGCTGTTCCATTAAGGATCATAAACTGTCACAGTTCAGCACTTTGATGACTTTGAGAGCTGGCAGGTGCTGAAGTATCTTGTGCTAAGGTACTTCATGCCTGAGGTTATAAACTGTATGCTTTATATATCAATAACTTTTATCTGTGATAGAAGTGTGTCTTAATATGGATTTCTTCTGTGGCAATTTCGTTGTTCAGAAGGAAATAGAAATCTTTGAGTGACATTTCATAAATGGATTCTCTGGGGTTTTGTGGCCCTCAGAGCAGATGCTGAGCTTTTTGCTGAGTTTCAGCCACACTTTCTGTTGCTCTTTGGTGTAGGGTAAGTCAGCCTTCCATGCTCTGATTGTATCTGAATTTCAGACCTGGAAAAAATAATGTCAAGCTAATGTCTTTTTATAGGTATATAATTTGTCAACAGTGCCTACTTGTGCTTTTTCGAACTATTTTAGCAAATACCAGTCTTTCCAATAAGGCCAATATGAGAGCTTGAAGGTAATTTTGCCGTAGCTCCCCTTGCTTGTTACTCAAATATATTATGTTCACTTAGGCATTCAGTTTTGGGGAGTATTTGAGTGATCCAAATGCCTGTGTCCAATGTTGCTTTTTATGGGGAAGAGGGCATGGAAGAATATTCATAAAATCCGGAGCTTTGCAGAGGCTTTGTCAGCCTGCAGTAATATTTTGCATGACATACTCAGAGGTGATACGTGACCTAAGGGAATAATGTGTCTGGCCCATTAATAACTCCTTGGACTATCATGACAGTCCATGTGAAAATTCACGTTTCATAAACAAGGTAAGTCCTTATGTCAGGATGAAGTTTCCTTACACATATGACTAACAAAAAAACCTCTCAGTAAGAGTCCAAATTGTTTTCCTTTCTGGTCACAGGCTGTGTGAATTCCCATCAGTTTCTTTAGGAAAGAAGCCTTGATATGGCTGAGTGACTTTCCAAAAGATAGTGGAGGTAGCTGTGCATGGTTTGCCTTAGGTGGCTACGTGATAAATGCAGCATCCCAGAGACATCTTTGAAGTTTCTCCTTTGGCATGGATGGAAAGGACAGTCTTCTTATGGGTGGTTATGTGACTTGCCATGAATATGCAGTGCCTCTAAGACAAACAGTGTTAAATTAGTATTGCTTTGTGTGTGGTCAATGAATATTCCAGTCACTAGAAACGAGCAGCATATACCAGCCTTCTTCTGTGGCACATCGCTTTGAAAAGGGCCTGTTGAGCGATTACATTTGGGCTTCTTGCTTGACATATTAGATTTTATGCATGGAATCCTGGAATTAGGACAGTGTGACTGACAAGAGAAGTCTGTTAGGAAGCAGAAAGACTTTTTTTTCAGGAATGGAGGAAGATGGATTTGAGGAAAGCTAAAGTCAAACCAGAAGAGTTGTCATGTTCCCTACTCTGTTTAAAGTTGTTCAGGTGCTTCATCTGTCTCTGTGAAGTTCATCATCTGTGAAACACTTGAAATGCAGGCATAGCCCTGATAAATACGGTGAAACCAGCCTAACTTTTATGAAGTCTGCTGTGAGCTGCTGCTGGAAAGCTTATAAGATGTACATGCAAATGTAAAACTTTAACTAATCAAGAATTTGTATTTAAAAGAATAGCTTTCATTGTACTGGTATTTTGTTTGCTTGGCTTTTGTAGTCATTAATTTTGGGGAAAATAGGTGTGAGAAAGTTCTTGACTCAGAGAACAAATTGTTTATATTGCAGCAGGTGTTTACTCACTTTAATTTTTGGATTAATTAAATGAGGGCCACGCTTGTAGCGGGCAACTGTAGTGGTTGAAAAGAAAGCCATGGGGTAGGCTGAAAAATTCATGCAAACTGATTCTTTGAGTAGAGTAGTTGAACTGTGATGTTTTGAATAAAAGTGGCATTGATTTTGCATTGCTTCATGACTGCTGTAAATTGAACTGAATCAAAGCTCCTGAAAGGTCTTTATTATCTGTCTTCTATATCTTGTCTGACAGACCATAGGCAGGTGTGCAATGTCAGCCAAATGTAAACAGTCACACATGAATTCTCAGGATCAGAGCTACTGAACTAGTCTTGCTCTCCTTTGTACCGGTTTTCCTTGAGCTGCTTACTTCTCTCTCTCACTGCAAAATCTTTTGCTGCAGTTAATCTCATACCCTTGTGTAATCTAGATAAAGCTCTATTCAGAAGGCTGATGTGACAAATGGCAATTTCTGTCTCTTACATAATTTGAACCCACTGGTGTTTCTGTGGCCTGGTTATGATTTTGGTAGTCAGCTGAAGTCTTTGCTCCTTCTGTTCCCTCATCTGGGGTGTTTACCTGATTGCATTCTATTTCTATTGAAAACTATATGCATCTGTTTAGCTATGTTTTATCAAATAAAATTAAAAAAAAAAAAAAGACAGAACTAGAATAGAAGTTTGTGACATGATTGGATTTTCTGTCTTTAACTTAGGATAAAAAACATATTCTCCTTATTTAAATGGGATCAGGATAACATGACCTGGATTTGAAACCCTGATATGAATAGAGGTGTATTTAAGAACTTTCAAATGACTTTCACCATCTATGCTACTTAATTATTGCATATAATTCTTTTACTGACACTTCAGCCATTACTGGAGTCTCCACAGTTGAATTAGGGAACTTAAGTTTGTTTTTCTCTGGGTATGAACTGTCACTATGGTGAAATTCCTTCAAGTTGAATAAATTCTGTAGTAACAGGGTTATGATTTGTCATGATCTTGGGGATTATAATGTCTGAACAAAAGCTAGAAGAAAATTGACAGTTTTGTTTCAGTGTTTAAAATGAAACACTGCAGATAACATGTAAATTGAGACTGATACAATAGAAAAAATTCTGCTTTCATTTATGCTAATAAATTATAATTCTCCTTAGATATCTATAGTGCAATTTTAACAACTACAAACCACGTTTATAATTATCAGAGCCTTTGAATAAGAGTTGTATTGCACTTGATCGTCAATAAACTTACAGTTACATTACTACTACACTCCTAGAGGCAACTGTGTCCAACAACATTTAACTGCTTACGTTTTCACATATTCACTTTGGGGGGAACAAACCAAACCAAAAAAAAACCTAGCATCCCTTTTGTTCCCTTTGTATGTTTTAGGCTTGTTCTGTGTCTTTGATCAGAAGTTCTTGCACTGAATCTCTTTAACACACACCTGACTAGTACAAAGAATTCAGTAAGTAGGTCTCTCTGCCCACTTAGTGCATTCAAAGACTCGGATATAAAACCATTCTGAAAAAGATCTCTGAATATAGTAGAGAAATTTTCCTAACTCTGAATGTGTCTAAACCAGACTGAATATCATTAAAAGGATTTATTTAATTTTGTCTCATATTTATTTTCTATTAGACCCAACATACTCTGATTTTCTTTTTCCTTGCTTTCATTACTGCATTGACTTAAAAAGCAAGGCTCATTATATTGCAGAAAATAGTACCTCATTATTTCAATAGCAAACCAACATCACCCAGAAGTTAAATAATGCTATATCTTATGTCTATATTCTTTGGAAATGAGTGATTCCTTTGATTCATTGGAAATAGTCCGAATTCTTGCTGCTTTCCTGGAAGCACTTGAAAGTTTTTTCACTGTTCTCATTTGACAGTCTGTTGCAAGTTGCTCTACTTTAGTGAAGGTCATATTTAAATTTAGCAGTGTCCCCCGCCATTAAAACCTGGGTAATGCTACCCCATTTCCACTTGGGAATGCTCTGGTGAAAACTACACTAATGTACCCTAGGTGTGCAGTAGCAGTGCATCTCTCACAGCGTCCTATTTAGACATGCTCTTCCATGAGGTGCTCCTGAGAGTTATGCAGGGCACCTCGGCATGAGCTAAATAACCAAAAAAATGTACGTGGGTTTATCCTAACCCGTTTATTTGTTCACCTTTCCTAAAAGCCTGGTCTTTTTCAGTTCCAGAATCGAATGCTGAAGAAACAAGAAATTACTTTGTTACAAATGGAAATGAGACCCAGAGCAAAAGCTTTCTCTCTCTGTCAGCCAGCTAGAGAGGCACAAGTTGATTTTACATAACATTTTAACATGCCAGTTCTTTGGACCATATTACAGAACCTGAGCACAACAACTTGTGTGTGTTTGTCTTGTAATATGTCATAGAAAATTTAAGATACCTAATTCTTGACTTCAAGGATGTCTGTGTCTATGTTCATGCTGCCTGTTATGGTGTCAGAAGCACTGTGTGGAACTCCTGGCAGGCTAATTTAAAGTCAGCATTAGGACAGGTTAGTCTTTACAGATTGACTAAGTGCTACTTAATACCATGGGTGATGGCAGAGTTGGTGGTGGAGAGGAGCTCTGCCCTACGGAGTGCCAGCCCTGAACTCTTAGCACTCTTACCATGAGGCAGCATGATTCTCCTTCATTAAGTGTGTTGGAGATATAGGTAAAATCTGGAAGCACTTAAAAATAATTATTGTACTTCACATTGTTAATAGAAATTATTGCAATTCATAAAAGTGCAGTAGTAGTGCAAATATTGTTGTGGCTGGTGGCCATATCTGAGGCCCCTGTGGGAAAGTTCAAAATTAGTTAACTCACCTTAGGAGCTGGAGCTTTACAGCCTCTTTAATCCAAGTCTGGGGACACAAAACCTGCATGGCTTTTAGAAGAAGGGAGAACTTTAGGAAGGGACAGGCATTTGAGCTGAAAAACAGTCCTTTGCTGCTATAAGTACAAGCCTGTCCTTAAGCTTTGTTTGTTTAAAAACTGAGGCAGGCCTAGGAAGGGGATGAAAGCTCAGACAGTGCCCTATTGTGTGTACCATGAGATGTGGATTCTGCTTGTTCTCAGCTACGCTTCAGCAAGAATCAGGGAGATACATTTGTTGAAGGGAAAAATGGATTTTTCTCAAAGTGAAGCACTTGCAATAATTGCACTTTTGCAAGTATCAAACCTGTTTGGTTCCTGTACAAAGGCTGTATATTTGAAGAGTTCAAGAATGTTAAATGGGCAGAGTTCATTGCAAGAGCATAATTTGGGTCATATGAAAGACCTAAAACACTAATGAACCCCTGTCCAAGAGGCATGCCTTAATGTGTTGTAGGAAAGTATATGGGATGGAAAGTTCTGGGCAGTGTTTGTGTATGAAAAGAATCTGAATAATTTGGGTTTTGTTTTTGCCACATGTGTAAAAGGAGTGTGCGGATATTGTTTTTACATTGTTTTTAAAGTCAAAGTGTTCCAGCAACTTTATCACAATCTATTACAAAAACACAGAATAACATGAGTCCAGACTGGTGTAGAAACTGCAGGAATGCTCATGGTGGGACAAAATCGCCCTTTCACTAATGATTTCAGCACAGAGAAGTACAGGTTCAGTCTGTAGGAAATGTTTGTGTGTTGGGGTTTTTTTTGGTCTGAAGCCATGACTTCCAAAAGAACTTGAGAAGGTGTAAAGCTTAATAATGCTTTTGTTTATTTTTAAAGTTTATTTATCCACTGATTGATTTCCAGGGGTCAGGTCCTTTGCTGAAATTTAAATCAATCAGGAACAAATGAGCTCTAAAATCCAAGGGGCAGGTCTTTATTTTTTTTACCTGAATTGAGCAGCATTATTTATTATTAGTGATGACACTCAGTGTCATGCAGTTGTTTTGGGGTGTCAATGTGCAACTCTGTGGTTTAAAAAAGCTTTGCTAGGTCTATTCTTACCCTTGTTTTTCTTAATATAGCTCTATTCTCATGTGTAATTGAAAACTATGTCAGTACTTGTCACGTTAGGTGCCAAAAGTTTTTATTTTGTGTGAAATCGGCCAATGGTACAGTTTAGAACATGTGATTTCTTTGTAAATAATTGATATTTTTAAAAAAAATTATAAAGTGACAGTCCCTGATTATTCAACTCAAAACCCCCCCTTATTCATCAATTCATCCATTCAGCTGTGGAAAGCTTTTTCGTTTTTTATTTGTATTTCATTTGTATTACAGGCAAAGGGACAGCACTCATGCATTGAAGCAGCAATCAGTTGACTTGTATATTTTGCTTCTAGTTATATAGACCTAAAAGTTTTATTTGTATGAAGTTGCATTAGTAGTTTTATCCATGGGAAGAAGCGTTGACATATTCTGTGACTTTTGTTTGATATTTGTATGGCAATTGTGTGGTTTACAGGGTCCTTGATAAACTAATCCTACTGAAAACACTGAATGATTTCAATTTTAATGTGAGTCAAAGCAAAGTTACTCAGTTAAGTTATTTGCTGCTTTGTCTTTCAGCAAGAAGAATCTGTGATACAGACAGACAATGAGTAAATATGGTTTTGATCATGTCTCCTAAATAAGGAGCTTAGAGACTGAACTATAGCTCTGCCTTGGTGCTGTTACAGGCTCTCGTGTTGTGTCAGCTTTGCATTTATTATGAAATCTATTCCTAGTACATAAAAATGCACAAACCATATTACTGAGCTGCAGAAGCCCCACTGCTGATACATCAAAGAAAGCAGCAGCTGTCATCCAGTTTTAGCCACGGTGCTTCTGAATGCCTTAATCCTCTTCCCAAACAGAAGAAGGCAGAGAGAGTGCACTTTCTTTATCCACCCCCTCTTCTATTTTTTTGAAGTGTTGGTAGCAAAATCCAGAAGCTGTGTTCAGTGCTCATCACTGCATGGCACAAGACAGAATTTTCTTTGCATCTGATCTGGACATTTCAGTCTTCATGTATGCTAAGCCCTTTCAAATGTACTTTTTATTACAGTTAGTAATTACTCACATTGTGTTTATTCCCAGGTGCTCAAAGTATCAAAGTGATTATTCAGTTATACTTCATTTTCATTTCAGTCTCCTCCAAACTGGTATTCTTTGTTCCCTTTCAGTTGTTGAAGGGGTGTATGTTGGGACTGTACTCAGAACCTGAGTTACAGGAAACATGTCTACCATTAGAATTAATATCTTTTACTTTGTGTACGTCAACATTTTCAGAATTTTTTTTTTAACAACACAAGTTTTACAAGACAATTACTACAAAATAGCTTCCCTAAAAAGTGAGCAAGATATACTACAAATATAAGTTTAATCTGTTAGAACTGTTTTTAAGGTCTGTGTGGTGCGGTGTCCTGTCTCCAAAGTGGGTCATGGCAGAAGTCAGTGAAGGGTGTGAGAACTGAGCAAGAAAACAGCGATGCTTCCCTGGTATACTTTACTGTCTCAATAGCATTTCCCAAGTCAGAAGCTGTTCTTTGAACTGAAAAAATTAATACAGTTTTTCTTCTTCACTAATTTACCTAATGACTTCCCTTAACTGCATTTTTAAATAAATGCGTATAAACACATTTCAGGGGAATAGCATGTGCAAAATTTTTATATTGAACCAAATTACCAAAATTATTGGAAATAAATTATAAAAGAATGAGTTTTATTTATTGGGTTCTAAAATTGTTTTTTGTTTATTAACCACTGTCTTGCAAAGTGAATTTGCACTGCAAAGTAATCCCAACAGAGGAATGAAGTACACAAGTGTAAAGCTGTCAGACTACAGCAATCATTAAATCATCTGTCTAGATAAACTAATGGGAAACGATTTTAAGTCTTTGCTAACCTCCAGCCTCTCAGACCAAAAATACTTTGCTTTGCTGAAATAAGTAAACAGCTAGAGTAAAGTGTAATGTTTTAAGAATCCCTTTGTGTTGTCCTATTTACCCAAATAGAATTTCAAAACTCTGCAGTAAAAAGTGTGTCAACCAGGATCATACCGAAAGGCAGATTAGAGAAAATGGCATTTGATGACAAGGTTTGGTATATTTAGAAATGCTCCTGTTATTAAAGTTGCAGCTGTGCCAACTACTCCTACACTGGAGTCTGCTAATTTGTGTGACATGCTATCTATCCCAACACACAAGGAAGATCAGAGATTACATGCAATAACTCCAGTCCTACTTCCGTTGTCAGACAAGGATCTTCCAGCAGTGACATTACCTTCTTGTGGTTTACTATTGCAATCCCATTTTCCCTTCCGTCTTCATTAATACCCATTTTCGAACTCCTCAGTTTGAAGTGCCATGTCTTTACATCTTGAAAATTTTAGAAGCTTCAGTATTGCTCATAAGGAAAATAATTAATGCCAAGAGAGAAAATGTGCGTTTAGCATTGTGGGATGTTCATGACAATCTTTTCTTAGCTCACACTGAGTAAGAGGTCACTGGTTTGCTTTGCTGTTGACAGAGCACAAATAAGAAGCCCCAATTCAATGAAAAATTGAGATACTACCTCATCACTTTGGAATACAGTTGTTGGTAGTTTCAGTGGAATATGTGTGCCTCCACCAGCTGTACAACAGGCAAAGGAGTTTGTGGGGGCTGCTGTCCCAGTGCTCAGTGGGTAATACTGGGACATCCACAGCTGTGTCCAGATACCTCTCAGGTCAATGAAGAGATGCAGAAACTGAAGGGCAGTTTCCAAGTGTCATTAAGCTGTAGGAAGAGGAAGGTATCTCATGTTAGTTTATTCTTTCTTTTGATTTCTTCCCACCTGCCCCACAAAAAAAGATCATGTGCGCGCAATATAGTCTTACAAAGTAGAGTAATGTTACTTTGAGGTTTGTGATATCAGAAGGGAAAAGGAAAAATAACCTTAAAAGGTCCTGCTTTGTTTTTAAACGATGAGTTTTTATTTCAAACATTGGAATAAGAAAGCGGTAGGTATGTGGTGTGATCTGCTCTTGCTTGTTCTAGGCTGTATTAATCAAGTGCTACTGTAGGTATTAGCAGATGATTTTTCTATTTGATTTTGATGTTTATTGCCCTCTCAGTGGCTGAGTTTGTTACACAAACACCAGAAGAGGTTGTTCCTCACTTGACCTATTAATTCATGTAAATGGCATATACATATATATATATATATTTCTTTTTTGTTTTTACAGGTTATTGAATCACTAGGGATTATTATATATAAAGCCCTGGACTATGGTTTGAAGGACAATGAAGAGCGGGAATTAAGTCCTCCACTGGAGCAGCTTATTGACTACATGACTAATGCCACAGAAACAGATGGGAGTAGGGATGAAGGATATGATGCTCTGGATGAAGGAGTGGAGGATGACGATGATGACAAGGAGGAGGTTGAGGCCATTCACTCCTATAAAGATGTCATGAAGGTACAGTAGTGGGCAGTTTATATGATAGTTCTGTCAATGAGAAAATCAACTCTGTTTTCGGTGTTATTGTTCTGTGTGATACTGGCTGTGTCATTTTCTGATTTCCCTGGTCCTCTTATATGGTTTGCTTGTGAAAATGACATTTTCACTATTATTTCAAGTTTGACAGTAGGCAACAGAAAATCCATGATCAACTTTAGCATTGGATGTGCCATTAATGTCATAATCTGATTTAATCCCTGCACTGGATAGTCAGCCTTCCAGTGTAAACATCTGTTGAATTACTTTGTGTACTTTTGGATACTTCATGGTGTGTTTCAATTAATTCACCTTTTCATTAGTAGGTTGTTAGTGTAATTATTTCTTATCAGTTCTTTCGCTTGCCACCCTCCCCTCCTGAAGCACAGGAGTGCTTTTTTAAGAGTAGCTCATTTGTATGGAGTGAGTCAGGACACAGTATTTCATTGGTGATCATTATGGTTGCAGTTCTTGACCTGAGTTGTGAAATTCGGAAATATAGCTTATGAATTTTAATTGTGACAAGTTCTTTAATGTTATCTGGGCTACTGTGAATAATCATTTAAAAGTGTTAACTGTCTGTTTTCTACAGATTAATCTTCTGTGCATGTTTTAGAGCCCAATGAACTCTTAGTACAGATGGAGGTATTAATAAGCATGGTTGAAAAAAAATTGTATAATTGGTTTAACTCATAAATAATCTGAGAATTTAATACAGGTTGGAAAACGTTATGCTAACTTGTACCAGGGGATTGAGCTGTTTATAGTGCTTCTTCATAAATGCAAGTCATATCTAAGTGCACCACAGAAATTAAGTGTCATGGTGGAAGCTGAGACTAGAAGAATGTCCCAAATAGCCCATCAGAACACATTAGCACTCAGAAAAAAGACCTCAGTAAAATCCTTCAGTTCTTCTGGGTTAACAGTACAGAGAAACTCCTAGGAGACTGGAGAGGGAGTAACTTTGAGATGCTTTTGCATTCTCCCTGCATCAGAAGTAATGCTAAATGCTTGATGCCTTTGTTTTTCCTCCCTCCCTCAGAGAAGCAGAGGCCAGAGGGAGAAACAAATTAAATGGCCTTTTGCTCCCTTGTGATGAGGAGGGCCTGGGTGCCTGAAGTGCTCTGCCCTTCAAGCCCCTGCCACCGCCAGCCTTGCTGTGTTGGTGCCCTTGCTGCACACAGGTGCTTTGCTCTCTCCTTCCTCTGCCGCTCCCTGACACCCAGTCATCTGCTCCAGAGGGGGCCAGCAGCACCCTGCTAAGCCCCCATGCAAACTGCTCCAGACAGTGTAGAGCAAATGTAGAAGATTGATGGGATACATCCTCCTTTCCCCCTGGTTTGGCAAAATGCTGTGAATTGGTGACAGTCTAAATTAGGTTGTTAAGAGAAAGTTTCATGTAGTGCAGAGGCAGACAAGACCTTTGTATACACAGAGCTGAAGGCAGTGGCTTTGTGGAAGTGATTACTTTGCAAGTTCTTTACTTGATTCTGCAAACTATAAAAGTTAAGTTTGGAAAACTTTGCTGAAGTCCTGTGGCTACCCTGGTGTACACGTCCCTGAAATACAAAAGCAATAAGAAAATTCAACAAGTTTCAACAGTTAAGGCCATGGAATGGCATCCTTTTCATTTGGCTTTGTTAATATCTCTGCTAGTCTGAGGTACCTGCCTGTTTGTATGTTTTAAAATCAGCATTTTATATTTTATTTCTTCATCATATTTTGTTAATTTTATATCATTCTGGACATGTACTGCTTCTGTGACTTCATCTTAGTAACCTGAAGTTCAGCTGTCATTTGTACATTATCCGAACTTTTACTCCTCCATCCCTTGGAATTCTCTTTTATTTCTGTTGTTGCTTTTGCCTAAATTATATGCTGCAGGCTTAACTCTGCAAATTACCTTTATTTCCTACTCAGTGTTGTTACTGCACTGACAGTACTAAAATGGCAGCCATTCTGCCATGTTTTTGACATGAGTGCAGATTTGCGAGATCTTTTTTTCTTGACTGAATACCTTCTTAGGGGTAAGATCATCTTTTGCATGTGGCTTTCTCTTTCTCCCCTCCCCCAGCAGTGGTAAAATGTTAGAGGCTACACCCTTATTTACCCAGTGACTGTTGCACAACAGTAGTGTGTGGTCTTGTGACCATGAGGCTCAATTATTTTAAGTCCTTTGTGGCAAGTCTCACTGTGAAGCTTTTTCCTCCACAGTTTGTAGTTAATGCTGAAGCAGATTTGCTCGTTGAATTGAGAACTGTTGTGCTTGCCTCCCCTGTATTCTCTATATCACAAGCTTGGAAAATGGTAGAGATGGCCTGTGTGCTACTAATACTGATTTTTAAGTTTTTTAACTGTGTAGTCTCCAGTCTGGAAATTATTTTGTCCTTGAAAAGTGATTATATGGTTCGTTCTTCTCCAGAAACTGTCATTGTCTGGTCCAAGGCCTGCCTGCCACTAAGACTGAATTTTTCACCATTAATCACCAACTTGGGTGAGCATATTTTGTGAATAAAACTTAGAGGTAGTTAAGGTATGTGTCAGATTTTTCTGTAATGTGAAGTAAGCAGGGTTAATCCTGAATCCTCTTCCTGGCCTGGAAAATGCTGAGTAACATGGCAAACACCAATTCCCAAGAAGTGGGAAAAGGGTAAGTGCTAAACAGTACTGCCAAGATCATCATTGGCAAAGCCGATGGGGAAGACACAGACAAGCTTTTGTGCTGCTTCTTGGTATATTTGGCTGATTTAGCTTCTGATTTCCTTGGCAGGACCAACCTGCTGCCCAGACTTGACCTACTGTTTTTAAAAATGCATCTGTGAAGAGAGGAGACATTGGTTGCCAGAAGCTTTTAGTCTTTGGTATATTTCCGATGTGTCAGCCCTGCTGCAAATGAAGGGAGAAATGGAGACAGTAAAGACTGGACATTTTCAGACAGATGCTTTCCTTGTTTGAGTCCCTCTCCCCTGCCCCATCCACTGTGTGTACACACCCTGCACGTATGGTACAGGAAATCTGTACATGTCAGCAGTGCCAGCTTCGCTCTGCATGTACACAGGACACAAGTGTACATACACAGTAATCCCAAGGGATCAGGAATATGTCAGGTTGGCAGCACATGTACACCTTGGGAAGCCTTGGTCAGCAGGGAATATAGACAAAGAAGGCCTGGCATGCTGGGCAGTGTTGGGCTTGCTAAGGGTGTGGGAAGTTCTGTCATGTGGCACCTTTATCACAGCATGGGGCCCTCCCTGATACTAAACAAGATGATGCAGTTTATCAACCTCTTCCAGAGTATGCTCAAACCCTAATTCCACTCCTAATCTTAACATTATCACACTCCTTATCCCACAGATCTCTGTAGTCAGATGGTTTAAGCCAACAATATTTTTCATGTTAACCCAGAGGCGCTTTCTAAGCTGCAATTTATCAATATCTACTGGCTTGAGCCCCAACCCTAAACCCAGTTCCAGTATTATACTTCATTCTAGGTCAACACCCTTTTCTAATTCTAGATGTGAATGTAGCCTCATAAGGCTTTGATAGCAGGTTTTATTCTGTGCTGGTATTTGCTGGGCTGAACTGCCATCCTAGCCCAGTCATTTCTTCCAGATTCGAACATCATCGTAGCCAAATCACTACTGCCAGTGCTAGACTTTACCTCAGCCCTTCTGCAGTGCACAGGTGGTGTCAGTTGTACCTGCAAACCATGGCAGTAACCTTTGTCACTGCCTTGCTGCCTTTTTCTGCAGGTCTTGTAGAAGATACATAAAGGAGCCAGCACCCTTCCTGAACCAGTATGTTTCTCTTATTACATTTACCTTTCAACCCAAAAGTTAACTCAGCTTTTAACAGGAACCTTATCTGTAGCTAAGCCACACCTTCTTGTCTAGGACACAAATACAGGTGGATGGTCTCTGGTGCTTAATGGCCTCGGGTCCCAGGTCTTACCTAACTAATCACTTTTAGGTAGTTCAGCTACAGTGTTTGTTAATTCTGACCAAAAATTAACTGTTATGCAACTGCTGCTTCACAAAGGTGAATGAGTGACCCAGGTCTCATAGTAAATAAAACTCGTGCCTAGAAAATCTCCACACTGACTTAATTTATATGAAATTTTTTTTCCGAGCAGCATGGTCACTATTGTGTTATCTTGCTAAAAGAAATGTAAACAAGATTGCAGTTTGCAATATTTTTATTGGTAGAAGATGATGTTTGTGCTTTGCAAAGAGGAAGAATAAATTGTTTTTCTCAATCTCAAACACTCCTCCTCTCCCATTTCAGTTATTTTGATCATTGGCATGGTCATAAGATGAGAAACTTGTATGTCTAGGTGACTCATATGTCTTGGTAGTTCAAGGACTGACTCCTTTCAGCTGTGAGGAACTGAAGTTTAGAGTGGTGATATTGATCTGCCTCTGTTTTATTTTGAGTACTCTGATAGTAGTACAGATCAACCACGTATGGCATGTGTGGGGTTATAGGGGAAAAGTATGTCCTGTTTCAGTGCAATTATAGGCAGGATAAGAAGATCTGCATTTAGATCTAAGTATTTTGGAGACTCTCTTCTGAGTCTGAGGACTATTATCATATAGATGCTGTGACCCCATGTAAGTGTAATATGGGAACCTGTCAGAGAGGAACCAGAAAATGCAGTTAAAAACAAGTCAGGGAATTTGCTTATGACAGACAGTTAAAGAGTTCATGTTACTGGAATTCAAAGACCCATAATTTTGCCTAGTCCAAGCTTAGTACGGCTTCTGTGAGTATAATTCAGTTTAAGGCTGGGCTGGCTTAAGCATTTTTGTATGAGCCTGTAGAACAGTATTTGTGCTTCATTTCAAAACAAGCAACTTGCAGTGTACACTGTAACTCTCTGTGAAGGTGGTGAAGATTTGGAAGCTTACTGAGATGGTAAAGTCCCAGATGTTGCCAATTCATTTTATATTAAAAAGGAATGCAGCATCATTGGCCATTTGTGAAAATTCTCATGCTCAAAAGAGACAATTGATCCTTTCCATTTTTTTTAATCCTGTACTCACATGTTTATGTGGTGGTCTTTATCTTGGTGGATCTCACTTTAGAAAAACATTGAAATTACAGTGGGTTGGAAGTCCTCAGTTCTCTTCACTTTTGTTCTCACACTACTTGCTGGCTTGAACAAAAATTTATCATCTTCCACTTGTGGATCTTCAGTCACACAGACTGCTGTCTGAGACCCCTTTTGTAATATTGGGAAACCTCCTGTCCCATCTGTTTTGGTCTTTGAATGTGCAGCCATCTAGTTTTTGTACCTCTTAAGTTCTGAGGAAGGCAGGCTCTCCTTTGGCTGTTCCTTTTTTGCAGTTTAACTCTTTGGGAACTGTCAGCTAGAAAAAAACGCCTAAATTCTCCCAAAGTGACTTTGTAAACACAGCCTCAAATCATACTGCAGTGACAGGACACCCTCAGGTGGATGCCCCTGGGCAGTTTGGGTCTCTGAGGGTGAAGTTTCACGGTGCTTCTCTGACCAGGTAGGCAGCTTGTGTCAGCACACATCCTGGCCACCCTTTCTCTCTGTGCTGCATTGACAAAAGTGGGATCTCTGGGTTCAGCAGTGAAGTCACTAGGACCAGAGCTCATCTCTTGTGCTCAGGAGATCTTGACTGAATAGGACCCATCCACGGGCCTTTTCTTATTGTTTCACCATTCTTTGAGAGAACTTGGAGTTGCCTTAGAAATGCAGTAAACCTGCTGTTTTTCTCTTGTCCAAGCAAGCTTTCTGCATCATGGTTATTCATTCAACACAGTGTGTTTCTCATGTCTGTGCTATTGCCTTTGCTGGGATCTGTGTCACCTATGTGTAGTCAAAGCATCCCAAAAGTTTGTTTGCCTTTGTTCTTTAATCAGTTCCTTCATCTGTTTTGTGCCACAAACAATTGTGCAGGTGCAGCTGAAGAGTAAACAGTGTTCCTGGCTGAGTCATGGAAGGAGTCAGTGTTTGAAGCTCCTGTAATGTGCAGGCCCATAGAGCTGAGCTGAGGACAGGCTGCAAAATAAAGCAGTAGTGTCTCTCTGCATGTTTGAGTGTGTCTCTCTCAATGTTTGAGTGTTTGTAACATATGAGCAATATCTCCATGTTGCTGGTATTAAAGTATTTAACAATAATAATAGGGCTTTGATATGCAGGGCTCATATCTGATGTACTTGCAAGGAAGTTGTCCTCAAGACTTTGGTCTTACCATTTAAAAAGAACTTTTTGTCTTCCTTACTTTAATTATTCTTGGAAACATTCCTTCCATCGGTGTGGGCTTAGATAGATTGGAGTGTCTTACTCCAGGCTGGGAGACAAAGCCAAATGACCTTTTCTGCAATGATTTATGGCTCACAGTAGCACATCTACACTGGTTAAAAACCCCTGTACCCATAATTCACATAATTACACTGGTATAACCTGTCTAAGGTCTAAAATAGTCTGAGGAATCCAAGAAGTTGTCCAACAAAAACAGGAAACACAGATGGGGTGTTCAGATTATTTTTATGTATGGGGAGGTTAGACTGCACCTGAAATTTGTGTGTGGCCCTTATGCATCTAAAAGAGGCAGAGTAGAGCAGGGGCTTCTTTCCCCTGTCTCTTTTATGCTGTAATTATTATAAATAATTTATACAGGGGTAAAAATAAAGTTCCGTATTTTAGTGCAGGTGGAAGGATTCTCTGGTGGTAATGGTGGCCCAAAATGCATAAAAGGCAGAATTTGTCATGGGAGAGCTCCAGTCATCCCATAAAAAATACAAGTTCTAAAACATGCAAACATTCTGTTAGAAATAATACATCTGAAATATCAAAGAATCTGTGTGAGCCTGTGCTGCCTAAAATATACCCTGGAGAGTAAAGTAGATCAATGAGTGTTTACTTTCACAAGGTATGTTCTGTTTGATCAGATTAATTTGAAATTCTAAGTAATGACTGGAAATCAGGGTAATGGTCAATTAACACAGTAAAGCTGTAGTGACCCATAACGAAGTGGGAAAAGAGCAGAGCCACAATTACAAAAAGGACCCATATCTTCTCTGCCCTACAGATTAACTCCAGCACTCAGCAAAGCAGTGCTGCCTGACCTGGCCAAAGCTGGAGGAGTCTGCCTGAGTCTCCCTCTCTGACTCTTAACCTCCCTTCTTCTCCAGGTGTTAAAACTGATATGTGCACAGAAGGCTGTGATGGGTTTTTCAGATTCACTGTCAGCCTGGTACAGGCAGTAGATCTGCTCAGAAAAATTAGCCAGGACAGCAGCTTGTCTTATGTTAGGATTTGGTGAAGGTTCATCTTGTCAGAATCGTTTCCACCCATGTAGACTTGGCAGCCTTGGATGCTTGTGGTGTTGCCGGTAGCTTTTTATCTCTGCGGGCTCCTTTAGCTCCTTTAAAAGTGAAGGCCATTCTTACACAGGCTCACATGACATCTTCTGTCGTGTCTGTAAGGTACAAGTGTTTGATTTACATTCTGTGTAATGCCAGCATCCCATAGGGAATGTCCAGTGTAGCTTCTCAGGACTGCCTTCATTACTTACCTTATGTGTGGGATACGTGTTTTAGTAGACAAGTAAGCTACTGGTGACATGCAAAATTGATGGGCAGTTTTCTCATGTAGTATTATGTGCTGAAGATTCCCAGTAGCTGCACTCACTGACCATGTTCAAAACAGCAGATGAACTTTTTTCTGCAGTTTTTATGTTACGCATATGCAGCTCTTGTTTGAAATAGGCACTGTAGGTGTTCTTGTACCTCTGGTGCTCTACAGGCATGAGAGAGGCAGGATTTATGGGGTGGGAGAGAACTTCGTAATTAGTCTGACTGATTTAGCTGGGGGAAAATATGTTATGCCTTCCAGGCTGAAAGACAAGGTCCAATGGCAGAATCTCCAAGTGCTTGTCTGCTATAAATTTTGGAGTCCCTAACTTCTCTGAGGTGTTAGAACCTCACAATCCATCAGCCTATTCAGGAGAGAGATTAAGAGGAAAAGTGGCTGTGTAAGTTTTGCCTTTTCTAGTTCTTGCCAGGACATAAATCACTGAATGTGAGTGTGCTAAGAAGTTTATCTTGCTGATAGCAGTTATGTAAAAAAAACTATGTGCATTTCAGTTTTCAATATTGCTAGTCCAGAGTCACTTATAATGATATAGTTGCATTGCCAAAGAAAATGGAAGCAGAATAGATGCTACAAAATTACTTAATTCCTTACAGAGGCATATTGTCCTGTAACAGCAACATGGGAAAAAGAAAGAAACGGAGGGAGGGC
Organism: Aleadryas rufinucha; assembly: GCA_013397815.1. Taxonomy (NCBI): domain Eukaryota; kingdom Metazoa; phylum Chordata; class Aves; order Passeriformes; genus Aleadryas; species Aleadryas rufinucha. The sequence continues at coordinate 79,062 of VZTH01003043.1, read as the reverse complement.
CCTTTAATTAAGCCACTGTGATCTTCTTGCTTTTGAATTATTCAAGAGGGAGCCTTGGGCTTGAGGCAAAGTTTCTTTTGGTGCATTTATTTCAGTGCCAGTAACAGTATAAAAAGAAATTAAACATTTGGAGGAAAGTTCATAGAATTGATTTAAAAGTACCATTAATTGTTCAAAATAGTAATCTCTCTCTTCTATCTATGTGATTTTTTTAGTATGCTCTTGACTACTGTGCTCCCATTATGCTATTTCCTGCTCCCCTTTGCTTAGTGTCCTGTTGCATGCTGTATTTTAGAAAAATATTTAAGTGAGATAAGGCCATTTGATACAAAGAAATAAATAGTGTCTGCTAGACTGTGCTGACCCCTGAAGATCCATATCTAAAAGGCAGGATATCATATTTATCCCAAAGATTGGTCTGAAGACAGGGCATATTTTGCATTTCTTAGTAAAAGGTTTTTTACAGTAGGTTTTTGTTTAAAACATGTTGTTCCAACATCCTCAGATAGTATTGTAACTGAAGCACTCCTGAGGGGGAGCTTTCAAAAGATTATTGTCCACAGGATGCGTGGCCCTGAGTGTGTTTTAAGTGATTGATTTGTAAATATTTTTAATGAAATAACACAGTGGGAAAAGCAGTATTCTTCTGGGTGATGGCTTCAGTGCATTTCTCATGTAGTTTTAGGTTTGCCTCACTGCAAACTTCGGGCCATACATCCCAAAGCTTGTGCATATGTGAGTCAGGTATGCGGAATTGTGGAGAATGATTTGAAAGTTTCACCTAGCAGCCTTTCTGATAACTCACACCAATCTGTACAACTGAATAAAGTGGTCCCAAGAAATAAATTCCTTGAATCTCCTGAGCTTGGCAGAGCATTTACTGAAGGGAAGGTGTACGGCAAGCCTTGATGCAATAGAAAGATAGCAGGCATGGGAATTTGGGGATTTTATGTGAGGAGGCAAAGCAAACTGGCAGCGCTTAGTAGCAACCATGAGTAGTTGTTTGGAGACCCAAACTAAACCCTCTAACAAGGAATATTTAGCTGAGGGATTGACAAGGACAGGGAGCTCAGGGATTGTGCTAAGGGCAGGCAGCTGCACACAGTGGCAGAGCTTCATACGCTACTCTCAGTTTGCTTTGTGTAGAGCCTGTAAAGAAGGCACTAGGAAGACTTTTCGGAAGCTTGCTTGAATGGAAAACAGAGGCGTTTTATTGCTTCTGCTGTGAAGAGAGAACAAACCCCTTTGTTTTGTTGTTATTTAGCTCTTTGCATCTCAGAGAAAGAGGCTAGAAACTTGATTTTAAGCACTAGAAAAGACAGGCATTTGTTTTGTAGTTATTGCATTCATGTCGGCAGGGAAGAACATGATACTTTGGGTGATTTAAGCCAAAAGAGTGTTTTATGGTTGGGGTTTTTTGGGGCGGGTTGGCTGGGTTTGGGTTTTTTTGCCTTCTCTTAGGACAAAGCAAGCTTGGAGTTGGGACAAGAAGGTCCTAATGAGCAATTGTATTTGTTTTTCCTTTTTGGCATGCCAGGAGTTCTTGATGTGAGCATTAAGACCAACACTTGCTTTAAATCAGCAAATTCTCATGAAGCCAAATCTCTTTATGAACTGGTCTCTTCTAATCAATTCACATCTACCAATCCATTATATCATACTATATGTAACAAGCCCCCATATAAGTATTTTATACAGTTACATATACTTATATAGGTAGATGTAAATATCGCTATCCTCAATCCACCTTTTAGAAAGGAATGATTGTAAGGTGATGTTTAAAAACATGACAGTGTTAAGTGAAGAAAGTGAGCTATAGGGTTCATTTTTAAAAAAATCTTCTGTAGTAGCATGTGATATTAAAAAAAACAAATGAAAAAAATGAAGTTCAGGCCAGTATTGGCAAGATTTATCAAGTGTTTTCATGTCTGGACAGAAGCAGCATGTCACACTTAAAACTTGTAAATGGCTCAGAGGTAAAAAAAAAAATAAAGAATATGTTTTCCAGGCAACACACTTTTGGAAATAAAAATACTCAGTAAGTTAATTTTGTCCTTGTGTTTGCCCTTGTGATTAATTTCTTATAAACCCATATAGAAAGTGAAGGGATTCTTGTACCTTAGCTTGATGAAGAAAGCTGGGGACAGTTCGTGTAAATCCCTTCAAAGTAATTTTAAAGCAGCTTTGAACGTGACAAGTGTTTAAGTGCATTATGTTGATAGACAGGTTTCATTAATTAAAGTGATGTCATTTGGTATCTTAAACAGTTGTCCTGATTTTTCATTCTGGGCAGTGTAACTGGAGGTCAACACGTGGTCAGCTTTACTTTGAAAGTAACCACTGTGCTCCTTTTAAAAGGGTGATGTCAGTCCTTTTCACATCTGAGTGTGCTGGTGAGCAAAGGAGGGTGTTTATTGCAATTTCTTGCCCTGGTAATGGTTCCTACTGTGTTTGGAGCCAAGGCACTTTGCCGGGGACTTTCCAGTGAAGTCTGGTTGCCAGAGACACTTGGCCTCATGATGTCACCTTCAGCAGAAGTGCTGAAATCTCTCCGTACCAGAAACCTTTAAAAAACAGAAAACTTGGAACACTATGAGTTGGATTTGCTTTCCTACCTGGGAGAGGAACAGAGGGAACATGCCTGCTCCCTCCAGGTGCTCTCCTGGTGGCCAGGGGATGGATGGCACCCATCTGCCCTCAGCCTGGCTCTGTGGTCAAGCGAGCAGGTAAAACAGGATGGGCGTTTCTGTTATGTTCAGGACACTTCCTGCTGTGAAGGTGAAACTCAGGAGGTTTGTAATCTCTGGGCAGGTATTGCTTGTGCCTGGGTGCAGGGCAGCGAGCAGCTGAGGGGAGATAACCAGCAAGATAACTACAGACACCCCCCACAAACCTCTATTGTCTTACGTGCCTACCACAATAAAAGGATTATTAATTTTCTTTACCACTCTGACAGATAAAGATAACCTCTCTTTGAGGGTAATTTGGCAGCTATCTAGGCCTTTTAATGAAGATGCTGCAAGCAGAGTGGTTTCTTGGCAGCTCCTTGCTGGTATCATGCAGAGTTTGAGGGAACTGAGCCCCCATCATCTTCCCTGCCTCCCCCAGATTCCACTTGAAGTCGTCTTTCTTGTGGGACACTGATGTATACTTAAGGATACTGGCAAAAAGTCCTTTAGAAACCATTTTGGGCTTTTTGACAAGAGAGTGATGTTTTAAGTTGTCTTTGCTGGCAGAACAATCTGTAAGCTTTAACACTCATCAGTTTTACACCAGACTCTTGGTAGATATGATGGTACATCCTAAATTCAGTTCAGAGCTGTCGACTAACTCCAGTTGGGGCACTTTGCCAGTGTCTTAGGTATATCCCTTTATCCATTGCTAGAAAGTTCAATATGAAGTTGATGTTAAACTGGCTTTCCTCTTGCTGAAGGTAGCAATATTTGAAATAGATGTATATACTTGCATTTCTAGTTAGTGTACTTTGCTCTAAAGTTTTGGTTTTTGAAAATATAACTGCCCTGACTTTCAGCCTTCAAAAATGGTTTTATCTTGAAAAATGTTAGTATAGAAAAGAGTTGTCCAAGAGTAACAATTGGTCTTTGAGTACATGCAGCAGAGTGCTCTACCATGATCACCCCTTTGATAACCTTACTCTGTGTGGACTGAGGTCACTGCAGTATTAATTACCTTCCAGAGATTTAATTCCTTTTATATTTCTGCTTTAGAAGGCGTTGATAGACTTACCATATAAAAGCATCTATTTCAATGGATGTGTAGTAGATGCCTCTGCAAGTGCCAGGGGTTTTAAAGGTAGCTTTGAAGTTGAAGAACTGAACTGGGAGCTCCTGCCTGACTTGTAGAGATATATCTTTCATGATGTGTAACTGAGAACAGGTAAATAATTACCTATGGTGCAGGTCCTTAGACTACTTGGCACAAAATAGTTTAATTATTTTAAGAACTGTGTTTGAAAACAAAGCAGTCATGCAGCACTTGACTGGAGAAGTAGAAAATGGTTTGCCTCCCTCCATTTTCTCTTTTTCCCTTCAGATAATAAGATTTTGATGAAGAGGTGGCTGGTAGCTGGGTTGTGGTGTGTGGGGTTTTTTTATTGTTGGGGTTTTTTTGCTGTTTGTTTTTTTCCCTGAACTATTCTCTGTGGAGGACACATCCCTTTTACTGAGAAACACCAAGGCGTCTTCTCAGATAAGAATGGTAAGTCTTATCTGACATGGTTGAAATAACCTAAAGTGCAAAACTATTTTATGCTAATTAAAAGCAAGGTAATAAGGATTGGAAAGATTCTTCAAATACTTTAAACTATGTGTATGTTTTCCAATGCATCTTTTTCTGAGTAAGCAAGTAAATTCATTTCCAAAAGAATGCTCAGCATTTAGAAGTACAAGTAGGTTTATTTGAAAATATAACAAACTGTGCTTGTTTTTGCAGTCAGAGATTGGCCCAGGTGCATGAGTTGGTCTTCTTCTACAAGTGGCATATTTTGAAATAAACAAGATAAATGTTACAAAGAACAGCCAAGCCCTAGGGAAGAGGAGGAAATGTTCTTGTATTTAGTTTATTCGTAAGAGACAACCTCTCTTGCTCTCCATCTTTGGGTTCCCATCTTGTGTTGAGGTCTGCGTTGTTCATCTCTTTTAGAAGCAAAGACTCATTGCTCTCCCTTCCAAGAAGTCATGATATGAGAAAACTAATGTATTTTAAGATTGGAGCAAGAGGTCAGCCTTTAAAATGTATTAGAATCTTCACAATCTCTTAAATAGAAATAATGAAGGTTATCTTTCATATATATTCCTATGAGTTCAGGACCTAAGATTTCAAGGAAACTATCAATTACTGCCAGATGCTTGGTAATTCACTACAGTTGTCCATCCTTAATGTTTATATGGAGACCAAGATCTTTTGAGTAGATAGAAGTGCAAATGGACCAGCAGAGCAGGGAAAAATGTGCTGTAGCATCATATGTGATTTGGTCAGTGATGGCTTTGATCCAGAATTTTTTTATTTTCCTTATCAGAAAAGATTCCTGACCAGCTCAGTGGGCTTTGCATTGACCTCAGATGCACCAACAAAATAAAATTTGTGATTCCAAATATCACAAGGGAGAAAGAATATGTGCAGGCATGGACTGCAAGGCTGTGACAGAGCCCCAATAGCACAACTACAGTCCCCACGGTGCAGACTCAGCACAGTTTGGGATACATGAAGTGGCCTTGAATAATTGACAGAGTGGTGCTTTTACTCCTGTTGCTGCCATTGGCAAGAAACGTGTGGAGGCAAAGCAGCAAAGTTGTCTTTCCCTCGAGCCTCTGAGCATTCAGGGCAGTATAAACACCATCTGCAGTCCCTACAGGTGGTTAATCCTACCTATGTACAGGGAGTATGTCAAAGCCACTGGCTCCAGGTAATTCAATTTCTAGTAATTACCATACTGGAGGCAATTTCCAGGAATGAAGTGTGTGTAAGGAAAAGGACCAAAAAGGGCGCCACCACTACAAACAGAGGGAGCTGAGAAGAAAATAACACTTTTAAAGTTCTGATTTTTTGGATATCTGTTCTGTTTAAATAAGGAAGGATATATATTTGAATCAAAATTACTTAATCAATTTAATCAATAAATTATGGGTTAAATAATTTTGTTCATACCTATCTTAGAGCGGCATATGTTTAAGTATTAACATTTATATAACTGATATACTTGATAAGACAATTGTGGTGTAGATTCAGTGGCTATAAATTTTAAGAGAAAAGTGTTAAGCATACTTGCCTAGAAGAAGAGAAAGAATTTTTCTGTAGGCCTTTTTCATGCAGTCAGGGTTTCAGGACCTGATTTCCCTGACAAAGGTACTACAAATAAGGAGTAGGCATACATGAAGGAGTAGAGTAGCCTTCCATATGCTGAGGTCTAATGAAAGCAAAATGAGACTGATTAGAAGTTACTTGATTTTTTTCATTGGGAATGAAGTTTAAAAGCTTAGTAATGCTGTCTGTTTGGTTATGCAGCTGGAAATCTTGTTTTTTGGATTGGAATAAAAAAGTCATGCTTCAGGACAAAACATGAAAGCAAATTATTACTGTTATTATTATGCCTACTGAGAGAAGTTTCAACACTTTACAGAAAAACAAACAAGCTTCCCACACACACATACACTTTAAAGCTTTGTATGTGAGCTGTAAATTGCTGCCAAGGAAAGTGCATGTTTTTATTTTAGTTGATATATTTTAATTGGATTTTGAGTGGCTCATGAATAAACTGCCTTACATTAATATATTGTCTCTCAGTTAGAAAGTATACAAACATCTGAGCTGTGTAGTGATGAGATTGATGGGCATTATTCAAGAGCTGAGAGATACAACCTCTCTTCTGCAGTACTCTCCCCTTCCTTTTCTATGTGTGTCAGTGTGATTTGGTGTCTGATTTGAGAGTCATTCCCCAACATTTTATGGTACCTTTTGATCAAATTGTTTTCTCGTTTACGCTGTTTGAAAACTTCACTATTTTCTACTGTTTTTCCTGAGATGCTCTGGTTTTCTTTGAGCAGCAGCCTGGGTGTAATCCCTGCTTTATCTGCTTGTGTGGGGTCTTGGGGAGAGGGGAAGAAAGAAGGGCTTCTGTCCTGCCCTCATTCTCTGCTGCATATGCCAAGCATCCTGGTACAAAACTCTCCTCTCTTCTCCTGAACAGAAGCAGTAGTTCAGCAGTAGTAGAAGGCACCCTCCAGCCCTAAGGAGGGCCTGAGAAACATGGCAGACAAACATACAAAATGGCATTACAGGGATGCAGCTCTTTGCTAGCAGTTGTTCAGGTCTAAGTTATTTAATAATGTGAAGGGTGGTTCCACAGCTTAATGGGCTGTTAGCTAAATAACTACAGGTAGCGCTGTGAATATGCACAGCCACTCCCCTTCTCCTTTAATTATCCAGTTTTATCATGTTTTCCCATCTACGCCTCTACTCTGCTTTTGAAGCTGGTTTTCTTAACCAGATGCTTCCGTCTCATCCTTCACTCTGCTGCTCCTGCATAAATTGTTGATGCCTGAGTGGTACAGATGAGAGCTGCCCAATGAGCTGTTGTCTTCCTGTGAAGCAGAGGGCTTTAGAAAACAGTTGTTGCTGACAGGCTACCTAGTGGTTTTGCTAAATGTTGCAGGGATTGACATTTCATGTAAAAAAAAAAAAAGGGAAAAATATAAATGGTAGGTTTTCTCCCTTGCCCATGAATAATCCCATTGATGTTCCACTGAATAGTGAAAGAACGAGAGCTAGAAAATTCAGATTACTGCATATTTATATTATTAATTCCTCCATTATCCTGCTAAGAAACAACAGAGCACAGTTTCTCTGAAACTAAGAGAGAATGCAGAATTGGTTTTCACTTAATTGGCTCTTTTGAAACAAGTCTCTTTGAGAAGCAGGATGTTGTTAGTCCACTGTGTAAAGACAGTGTAACAATACACCTAACACATAATCCAGAAACAGCTGTATGCAGGGGGCTGTATTTGAGGGGTAAAAATACCCTAGTAGCTTTCAAGTAGAAATGAGAATTTATACAAATGCAACTTTGTCAAGAAGTCTGCACTAGTACATAAAATTAGTCAGTCATTGAAAACTTAATATCAAAATGTCCAGTGGAAATAATCATTGTCTCAAAAAACATAGGCTGACTTTCAATTAAAGTCTGTTTTGATAGCCAAGGTGTTCATTCTTAGAAAGCTAATACAGAGTGAGAATAGGGTTCACTGAGCATGCAAAATACAGGATTTGGCTTAAAAATTGAGATATAGTCAGTGACATATACTGAAGTTTGCTTTCCTTTTCCTAACACCAGTGTAAGTTTTAAGTACTTTCAAAAGTGTTTGTAATTGTGTTAAATATTTCTAAGACTTGTTTACCCAGAGATGGTGTCATATAACTGTAACAGGTTACAAATTGTCTTCACTTTTAATTGTCTGTTGTTGGGTAAGGTTCAAGTTTATAGGTGAGACTGTTCAGTGAGGTGTTAGTCTTGCAGCTGCTGTCTGTTAAAATTTTATCAAGATTCTCATCACTGCTTATATTCAGTGTAATAGCATGGAAAAGTAGTTAAGACTTTTCAAATAGTTGCATAGTGTTAAGATTTTAAGAAAGAAAATGAGTCACAGTGCTCAGCACCTCAGTGCAATTGGTACCTGAAGGAAACAGTGTCAGGGCAGATACTCTGTTCAGGAGAAAACAGTGGAAGGGAGTCCTTAACTATGCACCAGTTTCATCCTCAACATTGTTGAATCCGTGTGTTTTGCTTTGTGTTTCTAAAACAACGTCAGCATACAAAACTTCACAACAGCATTTCCCAGCTCAATCTACCCACGTGATGAGAGTCTTTCAGCTTTACTTCCATGCTGACTTAAGTTTTGACTCAGGAGGGCATTTGTAAACATTTGTTAGTCCATTCCTGTTTGATATGTCAGCATATATATGAATAATTTGCTCAAGGCCTTTAATCCTTAGACTTTGCAAAGCAGAGGGTAGTTAGTGATGACGATTACCTGATACAGACAAGTGTACATTTCTTTAAGGATAAAGATCCTATGCAAAGCACTGTTTTCAATCCTTGCATCATCTAATTCCCATTTGCAGTTTTGGCTTTAATTTCAGCAGCTACCTGGTTGTATCCTTTTTACAGTCCTGAAAGAGAGAACCAACGAAGGCCACTATTTCATCAAATTATACCTGTTATTGCTAAATGCAATAGCTTTGCTACTGCATGTGCAGTTTCATACTAGAAAGGAAAATCAGTAAAGAAACACTTTATTTATTAGGTCATTTTATGGGGAGGATCACATAAAACATTAAATTTGGAAATTGTGAAAGTAGAGAACTGTGTATTACTTCTCTTGTCCACCCCAAAGCGATGATCAAAACAACAAATACCAGCAGGGAAGGCCTTACCATAGTGCTGCAGAACACTTAAATACCGAGGTAGATGTGCTTGGTACTAGCAATTTGCTTCAATTTCCACAAAACCTACCTTTTCCTTGAGGCATGCAAAATTAACTAGGAGCTCTCATCCAGCAATTGGATATTCCATGGCACTTGCAAGGTAATTTAAAATATCAGTTAAAAAGTTACCAAACTTTTGCAGGTGAAGAGTAACTTTCTGTGAATGCTTTCTGTATTTTCTGTTAACTTATTTTGTGGATTAATAGCGAACTCTGCTCCCCATCCCTTTTGTCTTATTGCAGTCTTTCCTTGATAGTATTCCCCTAGAATCCTTTATCAGAGGGATCAGCTAGTCCTTGGCCCACTGCAGTTACAAGTGGCAGAGCCAGGGACAAATCTCTGCCTGGAGTGTTTGAGAGAGCAGCTCTGAAGTGCTGGGAAGCAGGTGAACTGGCTCCAGGTGTTGTGAAAGCCACCTCAAAACTTGTGCTGTGCCTGAGTCATGGGTACTATGCACAGGGGTGGTCCTAGCAGGCAGAAACATCTTAGAAACTCATGAGAAAACGCTTATTCCTGTGAACAGCTCATTCTTCAATTTTACTCTGGATAATAAAACAAAGCAAAATGGGTGGTTGAGTTTTACAAATATGCAGGTACTGTCTTGGTAAGATTTCTTTGGTAAGGCATGTGGCTCCTTGAAGTTCATATGAAAAAGGATATATATGTAAAAAAAAAGCCTAATCATAAACTCTAGTTTAGGTTCATGAAGATAAAATCTTTCAGAAAATAGCCTTGACTTGAAAAGGCATCTCAAGCTAAGTTTTATTTTGTGAACCTGTTGCAGTACCATACTGCAAAGAATGAGGCAAATACCTAGTGCAGTTGCATGTTCAGTGATCTATTGGGTAAAGTAGTTTCTCCTTGTTGCTTAAGAAAAAGTACATCTTTTAAGTCTCTGTTAATACTCCAAGGCTTTCAAAATACTTAACAAGCCTGGCATTTGCAGGCTGGTAATATGTTTTGCATAATATCAATGGCCTGTCTTTGTGGCCCATGGGAAAAAGAAATCCTTTTCTTCTTTGTGGTGCATTCATACAGGCCCTCTGCCCAAGATGATTACAAGTGGAAACATTTTTTGTCTTCTGAAATCTTAATTCCAGCAGCCCAGGTGTTTTGATGAAGCTTCCGGTATGTATCTAGCCAAAAAGGTTTTTCAAAACTTACCTGCATTTTAGTGGGTGAGTCAGTTGTATTTTTTGTAATTTTATGGAGACCTTGCTGGAATATATTCAAACAAATGCAAGAAATGCTGTTTGATCTCTTCAGATGGTTAAATTGTGATTCCTGTTAGCGCTACTTTGGCCTGGTGCACCCTGTTTCCTAGTCAACTGAGGATGAAGTTGGAGGAGCTGGCAAGGCTATGATATTTACATAATGCCTTTTTTTTCTGTGAACCCTGAATGTGGATGGAAACAGCCTCTAATCTTCTTAGTGATCTAAGCAAAGATTGAATGCTTTGGGTCAAGCTGGGGTTTTGGATAGGCTCAGTTAGGGAAAAAAATGAAAAAATACCAGCTCTTCACAATGATTGCAAATGGAAGTATTTACAGACTGAGCTTGTTAATGTTTCAGTAGTTGATAATATTTTTATTATTTCACCAGTTTGCAAAGACCACATAATCTGTTTTGAGCCATACTTTTTAGACTTCTTGGAAGCAGAACAAACAGCCCTTGTATTAAGCCCTGGGTACTGTTCGAGTTCATTCCCCTTAGGGAATGTTGTATCATGAGGGATGAAAAGGCAAGTGTCAGAATAAGCATACAACCTCAAAATGACTGGAAAAGACTGCATATGTGATCTTAATCCTTGCACCACAACCACTATGACATTGTAAGAGGAGGAGTTTATTAGGTGGCTGTCCTTTCATAACTCAGTTATGAAAACATTCTGACTGGGATTTTTGTTGTGTTTTACAGTAACATAGCTTTTCAAACATTACTACCATAAACTTAAAGATTTTAAATCTTTTAAAGTGGATAAATATCCTGAACTCAGGCTAGAAGTGACATTTCACACTTGATTTGCCTTGCCTGCCTAGATTCTGTGGTATTTTTTCATGCAGAAGTTATAGCTTGTCATGCGTTCTGAACCAATGTGCAAGTACAATATATTACAATGAAGGGGGAAAAAAATCAGTCTGTCCTATTTACATTTTCCTTTTTCTTCAGGCTTACCTTTCCTAATCAAAAAAAAATCATGTTAAGTCATTTGACTTAATGTTACCACAAGGAATTTTATTATGTAATGCATCTTCACATAATATAAGATCACTCAGAGACTGATTTCTCAGAACATGAAAGTTAGTAGGAGCTGGTGGCCCTCTTTTAATACCTGCAGCCTAAGGTTTGCAAAGCAAATGGTCAGGTTTTATGTGGTTGCTTTTGTAACTTAAGTTCGGTAGCAGGCTTTTTTTTTTAATTTTTTTTTTGCTTTACTTTGTGTTCAATAATAGAATCAATATTACAGCCATTCCCTGCTTGAACTTGTCACTGCTGCATTTCATTAACTTTCTCAATATTTGATGCAAATTGTTTCTAATTAACCTGCCTCTGAGTAAAGAAAAAAAGGATTCTTAAAAACCTGTGTGCAGTCTGTATAATAATAAAATTTTATTCTCAGCTATGAAGATTTATACCATTTTATGACCTTTTTCAAAATTGCTGTTGCTATTATTGTTATTCTTGTAAGTGGTGTATTTTAGAATGAAACCCTTTTATCTGTACTATAATTAATAACCAGAAAATGAAAACATAGTAAGGCAAGTAAGGACATGATTCATTATTGAGAAAAAAGAACACAACTTAACCATACTCAGAATTTGGTCTAATATTCTAATATTTTCATTAAGTTAAGGGAAATGTTTAGTAGAGTCTGTCTTTTTGGTATGTGTTATCACTATTGTACACATTAGGCGTGCGTCTGTTTTGGTTTTTCTCCCTTTATCTGCAAAGGAGATGATCTGATTTGTTAAAAAAGGAAAAAAAAAGAGAGAAAAAGGGGGGAAACAGGAAAGGAGAAAAAAGGAAAAAAAGCAGGGGGATGGGGAGAAAAAGGGAGACAGATGACAACTATGGCCTTGTGATTATCCAGAAATAATTTGAAGAGTGTAAGAAAATTTTGTCTATGTACTGTAAAACAACATAAAATTTGAAGTGTAGGGATCAAGGGCAGTTTCATGAACATGGCTGCCTTGCATTTCCTACATGGAAAGAAAATATATAGGAAGGAATAAAAATACACACACGTATATATAAACTTTCCGTATGTATATTCTTTTTTACAACCAAAAGGAGATAAATACATAGGGGTACATAATCAGAACAGGATATTGCAGGAGTCCAAATTGTGCTTGTAAAAGTTTATCGAAGGAGTTGGCCGAATCTGACCACCGAGCTCTGTATTGTTATTCTAATGGGAAGAAATAAAAGATAGCAAGGGGCCTATGGCCTCAGAGAGCAACTAGTCAATGAGATTGAGCCAATCTAAATCTGACTGTACCCAAACACAATTGTTCAGCCCTTCCTCCCTTTTCCCACCCTGGCAGCACGTTCTCCTTGCTCCTTTTTGCCTGCACTTCTGTGTGTGTGTATGTGCCATGAAGAGTAATTGTGTCCTGCTCCACTTCCTTCACGTTGTTAATTTTTCTCTGGATGAGTAATCCTGCCTGAGTTAGGGCGCGAACTCCCATGCCAGCATAAGGGCATCCATGGATTCGTACAGCTGGAGGCCACAGGACCACACCTTTTAGTGGCACTATGGATTTAAATCAAATGGAAAGCAATATGGAAAAGCAGCCTGAGCTTTACAGGCGTTGTGCCCCTTGTAAACACAGAGTTCACTGTAATAACAGGAGAGATTTAGACAAGTATGCCACTAGGCTAATTAAGGGCTCTTCTGCTAAAGAGGCTTTTGTCTCAAGCTTTAGTTCTGGAGATCTGAATGTAGCTATATATATAAGAAATACACAACCACAGAAACAAGAAAAAATTTTAAGGCCTTGATTAAGACTTTGCTTTATTTTTACATATAAAGCAGTATGATACGTGATGTGGGTACTCAAGTTTCAGCTTTGGGATTTTTTTAAATTTGAAAGTGTTTAGGAAACAAATTACAGGTGTTATTTTATTCTGTCTGTTTTCAGCCGATATTTCTGTGATGAATACTTGCAGGTGATGGATTTGACTTAGGGGAAAAATGATATTACAACTATTAGCATCTATGTTGAGATATTTTACAGTAGTAGAAGCTGGATGTTTGTGGAGCTGGTCTCTCATACCATTCAGGTTCTCAGTTTGAAATGTAAATGCTGGTTTCAGTGAAACTTCTCTTGTTGCAAATGAGAGCTGCATGTTTTACTCTAAAAGCGGGACTGTTCTTCAGTAATTGTGAATGATTACTAGTGATTTGAGTAGGCTTTCAGAGTTTTTCAAGTTTAGCATACATGAAAACACGTGTTAGTGTTCCTTTGCGTTAGCTATGTCTGTGTTTGGAAATGTTCATGAAAGTCTGAGGTAAAGCAGTACGCCTGTGCTTCCATAGCTCTTGCTGATTTTTAAAATCTTTGTACTGCTTGCAGTAAATCTGATCAGAGTTTCAGCCTGATGATTACACTGTACTCTTTTCCTTGCTTTGTCTTCCATCCTTTCATAAACTGGTAGGGATACAGTTCTCTTCCACATTCATATGAACTCTTTAACACTTGCTGTTAAAGGTGGTTTGAATTATGTTTCCCCAAAATTTGCTACTGCAAGATTGGTTGTTTTCACAGTTATGTTGTCCTCTTTTTTTTTGTTATTAAAAGGCAATGTCTTCATTTTCTAGAACATGGTCAACCATTCCCCTTGCCATTCCTATAGTACTCTTCTCATAAAACAAATGGGAACAGAAGGTTTAGAAAATACACCCCGATTCCTGACTCAACCGAAATGTCTCATGGATCCTTGTGCCCTTGATATTCGATTGCATTCACTTTCATGTTTCCTCATGCTCTGTAGCATTAATGAAAGCAGTGGGGCATTGTTTTGATCCTGTTGTTTATTTTTCTCCCTAGCTGTGTGCTGCCCACCTGCCGACCCGATCAGAGGCTCCCAACCACTATCAAGCAGTGTGTCGGGCTCTGTTTGCTGAAACAATGGAGCTCTACACTTTCCTGGCCAAAATTAAAAGTGCAAAAGAGGTAAGCCCTCTGAGAAGGTTTGCTGCTTTTGAGCTTATCACCGTGTGAATTAGGCTTACAAAATCGCTTCTGGACCCAGCCAGTAGGGAATGTCAGATGATTGAGGAGATGGTCTGTTGTTTTCAGGAAGGGCACTTTTTCAGCTGAGGGTTTTTTTAATTTTGGGTTGTAACCGTTTACATCCCTCAGAATTTGTTATTAATTGTGACTAGTCTATTTGGGAGTAAACCAGACGATTTTCTTGGAGGGTAACACATTGCATACATGTACCCATTCCTGCATGCATGTATGCAGTGTATTTGAATCTAAAAGCTTCTCTGGTGTTTCAGGGATGTTATGAAGTGTCAGAGCTTTGCCTCTTCTTCCTCAGGTCCTTCCCATAAGGGCATTCTCTTTGCTGAGAATTATCTGAGATTCTTCTTGCTTGTATTTTGTCCCCAGCCAGCAGCTTCTCTTACCTTTTGCTGTATGATTGGTTTGTTGTCTATCACACTGGTTTCACAGCAGAGCCAACTTTAAAAATAGAAAAATTTTCCCCGTCAGGTCACAATGCTTATGTTCACTGCCCGTTTGGCTGTTATTATTGGCTGAAAGGCCATCCTGTGAACCACTGCAATTAACAGGTCTGGCTGAAGAGGGACTTTAAGGATGATATTTACTGCAGATAGTGTCAGTGATCTGACCTGCAGAGTGGCCTTGCGAACAATTGTATTAAAACAGTCTGGGTGCTGGAAACATTGGAAAACTGGTGGGTGAGGGGAAGGGCAGCAAGAGAAACTCATTTCTTAAAGCTGGTTTCTTCACCGAAGCCAACTTGTCAAGTAACAAGGCTTTCATAACTTTTTTTTCTTAATAAATCCCTGAAGGATTTTCTTTTCTTTTGTAATTCAAGATTAACAGTACCTTTGAAAAGCAGGATAAGATTTTACAGGCTGACCTAAAAATTTTGCTGCTGAAAGAGGCAGAGCTGTTCCACCCATGCACACATACTCCCACTGTTTTCCTTCTTCTGTTTCTACGGACCAAATGCAATAAATATCAAGCAAAACAAAAAATACAGGAGTTGCTCCTTGTCAGGTTAATGAGCTGAATCAGCTCATTTAAGGGCCACATGAGCCTCAGAGCAGCACAAGAGAGCTTTTATCATGCTGGTGGTGGAAGATGCAAATCAGTCAGAGAGACAAGGGGCTGCTGCTCTTTCCTTCTTGGTTGAGATGCCTCATCCAGGAGGGAGAATCCTTCTGAGATGTTTTTCTGCTGCACAGGGTCAGATTTCATCTCCACATCTTCTCCAGTCCTATTCAAACTGAAAGCGATTTTTAAACTGAAGTAGTGTCATACAAGGATAATTTTGACAGTGTCAGCTTGTCAAAGAGCCATTTGTTTTCTGAAGTGCCTGTGTTATGGGACATCTGCATCCAATACCCCTCATGCAGGGAGCACTCAGGATACAGGATCTCCATGCTAAATCTGTCTCCCAAACCTTGACATCATTAATTTCACATCTTGGCTTTTAACTACTGGATATATGAATTGAGGGACCTATGCTGGAAACACCTCACTCAACAGCTATTGCAAAAGTCCATGCTGAGGCTCAAAGATAAGAACCTTCAGACTTCTTCTTTCTGCTCAGAGAGGAATTATGTTTCCAACAGTTCTCAAACACCTTGGCCACAGTGAGCAGTAATTGGGCATCTCTGTTGTCAATGTCAAAGTAAAATATTGTGGGCTATAACCATTTAAAATCATGTCTTAACAATAATATTTTTAAAATTATTTTTAAAAGTGGAAAGGCATTTTGAATTGGCAAATTATTTAGTCATCTTATCATTGGGCATAAAAACCCAACAACATCTGATCACACCATAGAGCATGCTATGAGTTAATCCCAAATGAAAGAAACCATTTGCCTCTCACAGGCTATTAGGCATTGATTCAAAGCACATTTAGGTCAAAGGAAGTAATCCTTGTAGATGGAATTTTGGCCCTACTGAATCAGTAAGACTTTTGTTGCTGCACCTAACCAGGGCCAGAATTTTGACCTTTTGATTTAATTTGACTCTGAATCAGTCCCTCAGTAGGCATGTAAGAAATTACCAAGAAAATTATCTTGAAAGCAGCTTTTGTAATCTGAATACTTCAGGTCTGTGATGTGCTTGGTCCTTGGTCATAGCTTTTATCTAACTATAGATTTGGAAGGTATTTAATTTTGAAAAGAATGTAGCGTACAAAATAAAAAACAGGTATGAAGAAAATACGATGTGGAATGCTATAAATCTTGTTGCACCATTTTAAAATGACCTTTATAGTTTATACTTGAGGCAAGCAGGGATCATATGATCACGTTAGGTTTGTGCCAGTAAAAGCTGTGCTACTGTTTACATACTCTTCTGTCTTGCAAATACATAGTAGAATCTTAGGTTATGAGGAGTACAGTTAAATACTCTTCTAGTAAATTCCTTTTTTCTTTTCCTTTTATTATTGCCATATAAGTATTGGGTATAAAGGAGGTAAACACTGAATACTTCAGTAAGGAAATTTTGTTGTCATGGATTTGTGGTGATTGCATTGGCAGATAACTGGGGAAAAAAACCAAGTCACATATATCAGTTCCAACTTAAAAAAAATTATACTATGTAATATTGTGGGTTTGACACTAAAGATACCAGGAATTTTAAATTGTTAGTTCATTTCAAAAAATAACAGCTTTATGTGGAGATCTTCCTTTAGATTCCCTCAGACCTAGACACAGGTGTGGATGTGAGATCAAAATGAAATTAAAAACACCAAAAAGGAGAAAGAATCCTCTGAAATTATTTAAAATAACTTTCCTGTGGATAAAAATTACTTTGAAATTACTTGGATTCCTCCTAGGGCCACTGAGTGGCATCTAGGTATCTGTTTCCCAGGTATATGAGGTTCATATTTTTTGGTCAGGCAAATAAATAGGCAGCTTCACTGTAGTGGAAGAGGGAGAATTTTTATCTGCAGAAATTCACTTGCTTGGAGTGAACTAAATCTGACCTACCTTATGCTGCAGCCTAGAACAGGTTTAGATGGGTAATAAACTGTGAAGGAGACAGGGAAAAATATTGCTGTGATGCTGTTTTCAATTTGGCCCTATTAAAACTTACCAGGACTTTGAAAGTCCGGGATTTCAAGAGGGGTAGATTGGTGGGTAGGAGGGATAGGTCTATAGGTTGTAAAATGTTTTAACACTAGGGTATATATAGGAGGAGTCACGTGTTCCCCAGTCATCATCTGTCATATAACAAATAGAGCGTAGATTCACAAAGGGTTGTACCGGCATGAATTGGGTGAGCGTATTAATCAGAAATGATGAAGCGATGAGTGAGCTGTTCACATCATCTCAGTGGATGTCAAATAGAATGTTTAAGGCACTTTGTCACATAATTGATGCCATATGGTTATTTCCAGTCTGATTCCCTGTGTATGAAAGGTCAGCAGTAAAGTTGACTTGCAGACAGGCAGATGATACTTCATTCTTAAAGAGTGTGAAATAATTAATGTAGTGGATGCAAAGGACAGACAGAGTTCAGAAAGATGTGATAGAATTGTTGCAATAGTTTAAAACAGTAAACAATTTAAAATTTTGGTTTTGCAAGGTGAAATTTTTCTAGCAAGTTTCCTGGGGTGTTTTTCATCTTGCTGCCAGCATCTGTATGCTGCTTAGGCTCTGTGAAAGGTCCACAGTACGCAGGCCCGCCCTGGGTACCATTTACTGCTACCCAGGAGTGGTCTTCTGATGGGCCAAGACCTCCTAACTCTTGTGTCCTGCTGTTTAAGCATTTACAGCTGATAACAAAGATGGAGTACAGCTTGGTTTTCATGTCAAGAAGTAAGCTTTCAAAATTGCAGTAAGAAAATTCCACAGAAAGGGATTCTCTCCTTTTCTTAAATTGTTTTGGGGGGGAAATGGTCCACAAGGTGAAGGAAATGCACACATGTATGGCAGAGGGCAAGGTAGTTTGGATATCTGCTAAAAATGGTGGACCCATGTAGAAGAAAAGATTCATCTTTTTCGGAATTGTCCAAAAGTCATTGACGTAACCTTTGTTGGCACCTGGCCATAGACAGAACTCTAGGCACAAATAAGTGATGTCCGTGAGATAAAGCAAATGTTCCTGCTGGGAAGTATCTGAAAAGGTCACACACGTTGCTCAGAGATGGCATCAAGTGTGACCAAGAGAGACAGGGAGAGGCTGTGCAAGCAAAGGAACACAATATTGCTGCTCTGGATCAGACAGGGGATTCACCAGGGCTATATCCACATTGTGAACCTGCTTTTTTGAAGGGATATCTGCCCTAGTCTTCCTTTGGCTCCCTTTTACTGCCTGGTCTTGCCTTCTCCTGGAGTTAATGTTCCACGTGCACTTCATGGCTGAGCGAGCCAGCAATGTGCCCTTGCTGCAAAGAAGCCTTATGGCGTCCTGGGCTGCATTAGGAGGAATGTTGCCTGCAGGTTGAGGGAGATGATCCTTCCCCTCTGCTCAGCACTGCTGAGGCCACAGCTGGAGTGCTGGGTCCAGTTCTGGGCTCCCCAGTATGAGAGACACTGGCATAATGGAGAGAGTCCAGGGAAGGGCCGGGAAGATGATGAAGAACTGGAACAGCTCTCCTGTGAGGAAAGACAGACCCAGGGCTCTCCAGTCTGGAAATGAGAAGGCTCAGGGGGATCTCAATCAATGCCTCTGAATACCTGAGGGGAGAGTGCAAAGAGAACAGCACCAGGCTCTTTTCGGTGGTGCCCAGTGACAGGACCAGAGGCAGTGGACACAAACTAAAACACAGCAGGTTCCTTCTGAACAGCCAGAAATACTGTTTTTGTTGTGAGGGTGACTGAGCACTGACAAAGGTTTTCTGGGGAGGCTGTGGAGTCTCTGTCCTTGGAGATATTCAAAAGCTTCTTGGACATGATGCTGAACAACTGGCTCTAGGTGGCCCTGCTTTAGCAGGGGGGTTGGACCAGCTGACTTCCAGAGATCTCTTCCAACCTCAAGCACTTTTTGACTCTCTGAGTGGTACCAATAAAGGCGATGCTGGCCTGTAGAATGTAGACCTGTGGGTGATAAACTCCTCAGCTGGCACAGGTGGTGCTAAAAACCACCATGTGATGCTTGCCAGCATAGAATATGTGGCCCTGGTTCAGTAGGCAGTTCAGTAGGCAGTAGGTCTGACTTATGTCTCAAAAAGTTTTAGAGATTGATGTATACCCTAGAGCATCAAAATTAATATTCCTTCCAAAACTAATTAAGACTTTGTATATTTTTATAATTGCCTACATCTCAAATTGCAGTGAAAATCCATGCTCATCAAAAACTCATCCATGATTTCATTATCCACAGTGTGCCTTGTAATTAGGCTTTTGGTAGAACATAGAAAGCTCCCAATCTGTCATCTTTGTACTGTTCTTTTAAAACATGTTGCCTTTCATTTCTGTCCTTTCCAATGTAAAAAACATAATTCTTTCAGTCTGCCTGGATATATTTGAATCTGATCTGAATTAAATGTAAACATACAAATTCTAATTAACTGCATGCCTAGAAATGAAATTGTTCCTTTCTTATTTCCTAGTTTCATGCCATACAAAGATTCAGTTGGAAAATAGCTAAAGAAAAGAGTCAGGTGGCTATACTGCTGTATTATTTGTACAAAATATGATAATAGAAGTAGTTAATAGGTACCTAAACAACGTTAATGGCTAACTTATTTTGGAAATAGAGTCATTAGCCAAGTTACTCTCAAAAGTCTTGTGACTGTAAAAGCTGTCAAATACTCTACTGCTTGGATTTTCAGAGAGCACAGCTGGAGAAATAAATTAATTCACAAACTTTTCAGCTCATAACTGCACTTTTGCCTACACTCCAGTGACTCCACTTTTGCAGCTGTGTTGTCATCAGGCGTGTAGCTCCATCATGATCAGTTTGATCCCTCAGGACTTTTAATACAGGAAAATGCTGCTGGTTTGTGTTGGGCAGGGGAGGGTTTGGTTTTATTTTCTTAAGTGATGCAGACACTCAGTGTTACAAGCCCTTGGTTTGGGGTTTTTTGCCTCTTATTACACGGTTATGTTGGGCAGCATGATGACTATTGCCCTCTCCAGAGCTGAGCAAAGTGCATCATACCTCTATACACGAAGAACTTTGTCTGCTATCAGCTCGAGATTTTCAGGGACTGATTTAACTGATTAAATGGGTTTTGGGTCTTTTCAAAGACCTAGAGTAATGCTGCCTAAGCCCTTGGAATTTAAACCCATGTTGAATAGCTGAAGGTATGTAAAAGCAATTTTTCCCATATGTCCATGTGATGTATTTTTAAATTGAACCTAGATGTGCAAGCATGTTTTGCTAGTTTCACAGATAGCAGTGTAAGAATCAATTTATTCAGTGAACAAGTGACTCCTAAGTAAGAGTATAAATTGGGAATTGCAGTAGACTGTGTTCTACAATTGGTGAAAGGCAAAGTCCAGGTCTGGATTCCCTAGAATACAACATTCATTAAAGCATTGTGTTTTAGAAAGCATTTTATGGAAGGGAGTCTTTGACACTGTGCTGACAAGAGTCTTATATAAACTCCCATCTGTCACTGAGCACAGAAGAGCACATCTCAAATGTGGGCCACGCAGCAGCAGCAAATCAAATGCCTGCTTTTAATAGTACAGCAAGAGGTTTCAAGACATTTGGTATTTTTATTACTGGCTTTTGTCACAAAATGCAGTCTTTTAAAAAATGGCCACATGCTGTAAAGGTTTAAAAAAAAAGTGAAAGCTCTTGAAATAGGTCACTTCCTACACATCTAAACCTTATTTCCTGAACGAATGCCCAGACTGTAAGAGGTGAATTGGGTCTGTGGTATGGGTCTGAGGTTCTGGCATCATTTAGAAAAACCCTTTTAAGATGTTTCTGCTTTCTGAAATAGAAATCCATTTAGGCCATGTATTTGTTATACTGTAATAGCTTTCTTAAGCCATTGTCCCAAGGGTAAGTGCAAGTGGCTACAGCAGCAGCAGCTGAGGTTACTTGCAGGTTTTGGAACATAGTTAATTCTGGCAAAGGGGCTATTGTATTTTAAATATGTTGGTTTCTATAATTTACTGTTGAAACAGAGGCAGAAACCCACTGATGCTGGCTGAGGATGCTGGAGGGAAGCCCTAATGTTCCATTTAGTCTACAAATTTAAACATAATCATTTGTCACAGTGAATTTATCCCTTCACAAGCAGCACCTGACAGGTGTAGAAGAGTTAAAGCCTTCCTAAACACTTCCTGCAAGCATAGAGCACTTGCTGCTTTCTTCCAAAGCTTTGTTAGTTCTCTGATGATGGAAATACCTTTATTTTCTACTCTTCTCCACTAATTGCATGGTGAGCTGCATTTAGGGGCCAGAGCCAGGTGCCGGGGAAGGGAATGAACTATCCCTTCCCCAAAGTGAGTGTCTGTGGTACCAGGGCCACAGCCAAGCACTCGGCACAGGGATGGGGAGTAAAAGAAGCCCAGCTTTGGTAGTCACCTGTGCTTGTACCAGCTCATTTGTATCATAAAACTGCACTTGGAGAGGCTTATCTCTTGGCTGGCAGGTTTTGCTCCTGCAGCTTTCCAGTGCATGGTAGCCAGCATCACTTACACCTGTGCTTTCTTATGTAGGAACTGCCCCTCTAGCTATGTTCCAGAGGAACTAATTAGATGGTTACCTTATTTGGGAGATCTTTCAACTACTCAGGGTGTTTTTTTTTTCCTCTTCTTCTTTTCTACTGTTAAGAAAAACAGGTTGTAATCTCTTCTAGCTTTGTTAAATATTTATGTCAGTCAAAAGCATCAGCCTTTGGGCATAAACCAGCCCTGTAAACTGTATTGTAGGGAACACGGTTGCTGAGATGGATGATTGTCACCAGTCATTCGAACAGCTGAATTATAGGTTAAACAGCTGGAACATGTTAATTTTTTAAAAAATTAAAGTATACCTTCCAGTATGGGAGGGAGGAGCCAATCTGACAGTTGTGAGCCCATTTACTGAAGTTATCTTTTTGAGTACAAAGAGATAAAGGAAAAAGTATCAGATGTTATATTTTGCAGTTTACCAGTAGATGTTAGCAGTTTGCAAGAAAGAAAGTAATTTACAGTTCACAGGTACTGTATTTCAAATGATTATTCCAACTTTATGATACAGAAAAGAAGAAACCCTGGATAGCAAAATACACATAAGCAAGGCCTTTATGTTTCCCATTCTTTCCATTTTTCTGTTTTTCCCTTGGAAAGGGCAATTGCCTCTAAGTGTCAGACTGACCACAGTGCCAGGACCAACAGAAGTTTCCATAAGCCATTCTTTCCCAGTTGGATATCCTGATGTGATGCTGCAAGTCATGCCAAAATGTTCCCACATTGTGCCATGATGTATCTGCTTTTGTTAGTGTGGGTGATTTATGGTTTTTTAGAGTCTTCTTGTAAATGATGTATTTTATTTTGATAGGGCAATGGTAGTATTTCTTCTTTGATACTAAAGTAATTGTGTTACTTACATAAATAAGACAATAAAGAACCCATCTGGTCTCTTTCCAAAACCTCTGTGGTGGCTGACTTACATGTCCTATCTCTGCAGCCAGGTTTGGTAGATGCTTGCGCTGTTGAATGTGCAAGTTAAGCACTCCTCCAGTGCTTCCATTTCTTACACCAAAATGTTGGCAGTTTAGGAGCTATTTCCAGGGGAAAAAAAAGTTTTAAAAAGTATGCTTATTTTTATTTTTTTCTGGAAAGCTCAGAAGCTGAATTGAGACTGATTGTTCAGTTCCATTAAAGGAAGACCTTAAGTGCTTAAAAGATAGAAATACTTTTGGTAGATATGTCTGTCAGATCTCTGACCTGTTGCTTTAGTCTTGTAAAATAAAAAAGTAGTTATCGGGGACTTAAATATCCATTTCAGATATATTAGTAAGTACTTAGAAAACAGATCAAATTAAACACTGTTAAAGATTTCCTGGAAAACTCTCTGTAAAAGAGAAATGGATTACTGAGAAATTGCTTGTACTGCTGATTCCAAAATATTTCAATACAGAAGTAAACAACAAAAAAATATACAGGTGTTGATGTGTATAAGAAAATTTGTGTAAAGCCACAGCCTTCTGTGTTCAGGCTTGTCTGTTCTTTGGTCTGCTGTGACTTTTAATTGTTTTTTGTATTCTTGTTGGTATGGAAGCTTTTTATTTTTGCCCCTTTGCACACCATCTTTTCCATATTTGCATGATCTGATCTTGTTCATAAGTAGCAATTTTCATCTTTGAAAGATGTTTCTCTTCCTCACATGATTTTTTTTATTGATATTTCAGAACGTATACACATTATACAGACTAATTATTTGCAATATGTATATGCAATTCTGTCACTATTCAATGTAAAGGATTTCTCATAGATTAATTCTTCTTCTACAAAAATGAGCTACTTGAATTCAACAAGCATTAATTTTGGTATGAATGAATCCTTATCAAGCTGGTAATATTTTCTGTGTTGTAGCTTAACAGACCTGATAGGTGGTTAAGTTTTTTTTCTGTGCATATAAAAGTTTAGGGATATAAACATTTTAATATGTAGTTTTTCCTACAGCATGTTACTGTTTGAAGTACTTTTATACTCAAAACTTAACATTTGTTCCCAGCATTTATGGTTAACTTCCAAGGAAGAGAAATATATTCAAATAGTATTTCAAGTTACTTTTACAGTATTGCTGTTCAAGTCATAAAACATTCAGTAGAATACCTGAACAACATGATACAAGAGATTAAAAATTAAGCTTCAGTTTTACTTGAGAGTAATGCCACTGTTCATTTATTGACTCATTTCCTTTTCATTGGCAGAACCTGAAGAAGATTCAGGAAATGGACAAAGAGGCAAGTGATGAATCCAGCACGGATCTTGATGAACTGAAAAATGCTGACTGGGTAAGACAACAATGGAATAGTGATTCAGCATCACTACTGGTAGTTTATTTTCTTTATAAAGCTTAACTAAGGCATTATTATGCTGCCCTCATGAGACCCCACCTGAAATAGTGTCCATCTCTGTAGCTCCCAACATAGGAAGGATGTGGACCCATTGGATTGAGTCCAGAGGAGGCCACAAAGATGCTCGGAGGGCTGAAGCACCTCTCCTTTGGAAACAGGCTGATAGAGCTGGGGTTGTTCAGCCCAGAGAGGAGAAGGCTCCAGGGAGACCTTAGAGCACCTTCCAGTACCTAAAGGAAGCCTCCAAGAGAGCTGGAGAGGGACTTTTTATGAGGACATTTAGTGACAGAACAAGATGGAATGGCTTTAAACTGAAAGAGGTTTAGATTAGATATTAGGAAAAATTCAGATTATATATTAGGAAAAAAATTCTTTACAATGAGGGTGGTGAGGCACAGGAACAGGTTTCAGCAACTGTATCTAGTGAAAGATGTCCCTGCCCAGTGCAGGGGGGTTGGAACTAGATGAGCTTTAACGTACTTCCAAGCCAAACCATTCTATGATAGTGTTCAAATCTGTCTCTGCATTTTTTTAATGTAGGAATTAATAGTAATTTACGACAAGTTAGAACTAAATGAAGTCTCAACTGTCCTTTGCAGACAGATGAAACAATACAAATATCCAAGCAATATATTTTTCTTTAGACTCTTTTCATGGAGAAGCTTTTGCAGTTCAAAAAGATGACGTTTAGATAGGTACCATGCTGACTGCCCTTCAGAGGGGCAGTCAGGCAATAGACAGAGCCACCAGCTGAATTTCTCCAGTGATGAAAGAAAAGGGCTACAGGGAAACTCTTAAGCAGGAGTAACTTATTTTATTTTCTAGGTACTGTTCTTGCCAGTTTATAGAGGAATGTTACGAGGTTCTTAAAAAGCACTTTATTTCAATTTCCCAATCTTCTATCCAGCACCTGTTCTTTCTTCTCCAGCCATTCTGCTTCACAGAAAATGAGAGGGAGGTGTTAGTGTGTGGTGCTCTTACAGGCAGAGCAAAAGAAGTTGAGTACTGAGAGGATCAAGAGTGCAAGATCTTAGGACTTGGAGTCCATTCCAAAATTTCTATTTGAAGAACAGCTTTTGGGAAATTTTGGAGGAAAGTCCTGGGCAACAAAGTTTCAGATTCAATCTGTGTTTTTATTTGTATAGTAATATCTGTAAGTCTAAAAACTGTGAATATGTGCTTACAGTATACTTGAAGTGGTAATATGGATGTCAGGTATGAGAATTTCAGATCGTTTCTGTACTTGAGGTGAGACCCAGCAGTCCTGCTGAGTTGCAACAAAGTTTTGTTACGTTCAGAAGTGTTAAAAATGAACTTATATAAAATAAAATGGGGTTTGGTTGATGTGTTAAAAATAAAATAGTACAGCTGTAAATACTTGGTGGTGTCCTGGAAGGAAAATTAACAACTTTGGTTTAATGTGAGGTGGTATTTAAGGGTAAGGTATCAGATAAAATTTCTGGCTCTTTTCTCTCCAGGCTCGTTTTTGGGTGCAAGTGATGAGAGATTTACGGAATGGTGTTAAACTGAAGAAAGTTCAAGAGCGTCAGTACAACCCACTGCCAATAGAGTATCAGCTCACACCCTATGAGATGCTGATGGATGATATTAGATCCAAACGCTATACCTTAAGGAAGGTCATGGTGAGTCAAGAGAATCACTGGAGTTTGTCAAATCTGAAATGTTATTTTCCTTTTTGTCTTTTTTTTTTTTTCTGAGAATCTTGAAATTGATATTTCCTATAGATACTGATGTTCTTGGGGTTTATATGGCACCATAAATTTGCACAGTGCATTGAGGGAGAGAACATGAAACCAACATATGTAGTGTACTTTGTTTTCCATGTGGCAGGCATTTAAAATTCTGAAAGACATGCCTACGTATCACAAGCTTGAACAAATCATTTGTGTTGGGTTTGTGATAACTTTAAGAGTCATCTGAAAAGTCCTGTCATGCTTTCCACTGAGAGATTGTTTTAGACTCTTCTTATTGGAGAGAACATTTGTCTTGAGCTACAGCATAGTTTTTGGAATTCCAGAGTGTAAAGTGCTACCATGGCTGAAACTGTGATGGGAAAGGAAAACCTACAGTGGTTGAAAACTGCCTGTATCACAGTGTTTGAAAACTCACATTACCATGATCTGTTATGAATTTTCAAGGAATAATCTATGTAAAGAAAAGTTAAATCTTCCATTTGTAGAAATTGAGCTCAGTTATTTTCAGCATATTCTATTGTTGCTTTCAAGTCAAGTCAATATGCCACAGCAAGATGGAGAGTGTTCATGGGTCTCCTCCTCCTAGATCTTCATAAAGGTGCTTGTAAAATTGACTTGAGGCACTCTTTTTATGAGAACCCATTTGATGTTTACTGGTGTCTCCCTGTTCTTTTTGTCCTTTAGTGTTGTATTTTTTTTCAACATTAAGATGTTCTTCCTGATCATTTAGCAACTGATCTAAAAGGTGTCTTATCCCTAGTAGGATATTTTAAATCCCTTTGTCAGGGGCATATATTTGGTCAATATCAATATTTATACCTTACACTTACTTAATTTCACCTGTCATTAGTTACAATGGAAGCGTTGTCATAGAATATTCAGTGTTCACATGTATTTACTTTCCTGGCAAATCCTCACACAGTGAGAAAGCTGTGATTCCACCAAAAAAAATCAGAGGGGAGAGTGGGGGGATGAGGGAGACAGATGAGAGAGGCAGAAAGTGTGTAGTATTAATGCTTTTTATGTTTGAGCTGAAAATACTTTCCTAATTGAGATCTGAATTTAGACTATCCGATTGTATTTGTTTTCTGCAGCAGATGTTGCTTAAATGTTAAATCAATAGGGTAAAATACATACCCAGGTAATGATGTTATCTGTCTTCCCCTAAGAGTTCAGAGAACTGTGCTAAATGTTCCTACTACCCGCTGCAAAAGAGGAGCAGTCCCCTCAGGACCTTAATTACTGTATGCAATCAGGACAGTAGTTTTGTTTGAATGAGAACCCCTGGGTCATCTAATTTTGCTTTTGTCAGACTAGCTTTTAATTCATCTTCTGCTAAGCAAGCTCCTGCCTCTTCAGAAGAGATTTCCTTCATTATGTGGTACATCTTGGGGGCACAGCTGCTGCTCAGCTCATCCAGACTCTGGCTCTGTACAAAATCCCTGCAAGTATCTATTTTTGGCCTGCTATCTTGTCTTCTAGATAGATTGTCCAAAGTGAACTCTGGGCATAGATATGAATTGGGATTACAGTCAGCTGCAGGTGTAGTACCTGTAGGGCTGTCTGTGATGCAATTGCTGGCTTAGTCTGACAGCTGCTGATGACACTGTGTTAGAAAAATCACTTTTTTCATACTGGAAACCTTAAATTCAGTAACTTGAATCCTGCTGCAGGGTCTGCTTGAAGATTGTGCAAAGCATGTTCAATAATAAGAGTGCAGCTTGACAGGGAATGTGTGGAACTCAAAGGATTCACACAGAATTACAAGTTTAGTTATATTGCATAGATACAGCATCTTCTAGCTGACTATCATGGGTTGAAGCTGATTATATGGATTCCCATCAGCAGAAACCCTTGTGGTTCTTGGGAAGAGGAGAAAAGATTGAGGATCCTAAATCTGAATTTTAAGGCAGTCTAGGAAAGATGGATTATGTTTGTTTCTAGCATTCAAAATGGATGTTCAGCAAGATTTGTATTAAAAGTAATTTTTGCTTTAAATTTGTGAGTAGTAGTTTTAGACTTGGTAGCTTGTGAGAACACATATGCTACTAATGATAACAAGAGATTAAATAAATTGTTAAAGTAATAAGTAATTTTTTAAATGTAAATTAAGTGCAACATGAAATCTTTACTGTTCTTTTTATTAACGTGATGCTGTGTTTAAAAGAGTAGCTTGATCTGTCCCTGACTACTCAGTACTCTGAGCAGAAATTAAGGAAGGAACAGATGTTCCTGTTAGGCCATATTTTGGTGTTTCAGAGTGTTGTGCTAACAGACAGCAGAAACTGGAGCTTCCTGTTCTCACCCATTGTTATAGTGCAGATATTCAAAATGTTTTGAAGATGTAAAATGTCAGATTCTGGGCTTTTGGTAAATAACTGGTTTCATTTGTTTCAGTGACGTTGGCATTTCTATTTCAGCACATCTGAAAATAATTTCAGATTTGTCATCTTTCTATCCTGAGGCAAGAGTCCTCATTGCTGCAATTGTTGTGGGAGCAAGATAGCTTTCATTCTAGAATTTTATAATCTTTAAGTATCTACCTTAGAGAGATTTAATAGCTTTCTTCACCTATGGAGCACCCACTCCCACAAAAGCTAAAAGCTGTGGGCATTGGTAGAGTCAACACCTGGAAATGGAGAAATTTAACAATTAAATTACTCTTGCAGGCTTCATTTTTCTTTATTATCATACGTGTTGAGCTACAGTTTTTAATTTCACAGTGCTTCACAGTTAGCTCTCCTTTCTGCCCGTCTCCCTCCCCTCCAAGATATGCAGCATTCACTTTATTTCTTGAGCAATGCTTATTGAACAGTAACTGGTATCTCTTATGTTACTTACTCAATACGTGCCTCTCAGGTACCTTTTATGCCCTATCCAAACTCAGCATTATGTTACATAACTGTTACATTCTGTGTAGGTAACAGCACTCTTGTCTTCATGTTCGAGCTCTTCTCAAGTACCTGTCATGTAGTGGTATTAGCTTGGCCATGTTGCAGAAGGGGAATTTAAGCATATAATTTGAAGCCATTATTATCAAAAATATCCAGTAATTTGATTGTCTACGCTGAGAATCCTGGGGCATGGGTTTTTTTGGTTTTGGGGGTTTTTTTTGTGTTGAGAGGGTTTGTTTGTTTGTTTTTGGGTTTGTTTTTTAATTTATTTCTTTGCAGTATTTAACGTCTTACAGTACTTAGGTTAATTGCAGTAGCAGCTGTGCACAGACATTTCATAAGCAAGGTTTCATATGCTTCAAGCAGGACATAGAGAATGTGAGCACAGGACTGTGACCAGTTTGTCCAGCTGGGTGTTGTAGAGTCTGTTGTTCTCTTACACACAGTTCTGACTTGATTGTGGTGAGTTGCTTTCAGCAAGGGAACTGTGCTTTTCATTTTACACCTTTATTACATGTTTCTGTAGAAGTGTAGGAGTCATCCTAGGTAGAGCAGGGATCTTTACAGTTCCTAATTGTGCTTTAAGGGCATTCAGAGGAGGGACTCTGGGTAAGTTCTGTTGTTACCATATGGTACCATAAACTTGTTTCTGCAACAGATGTGCAGGAACAGCAGTGTGAGTGCAGTGCCTCACGATGGGAAGTACCAAAGCACTTCATTCTTGGACACTGCTGGAGCTTGCTGTAAGGTATCAAATGTTGTGTATCAGCTGTGTTAGCCAAAACACTACACTGTCTGCATAATGCAAGATTGTAAATAGATATCTACTGATTAATACTGTAATTCTTTAAAAAGAGATTGGATGTGGCGCTCAGTGCCATGGTTTAGTTTAGTTGAGGTGTTGTGGCATGAGTTGGACTCGATGGTCTTGAAGGTCTCTTACAACCTGGTGATTCTGTGATACCGTGATTCTGTAATTCACCACAGAACTTTATCATGAGCTGTTCTGGAAATGATGTTCTGTGTCCCCTCTGTCTGTGTCAGTGTCCATGCAATTTCTTTCTAAATGAAAATTTCTACATAGTACAGAACAATATCAGTTTCCTGTTGAGTATTATTTAAAGATAGCACTCTCCTACTCCTTGCTGACACCTTTTATAGCGAAACAAATAAATGGCTAAGATAATTGAATGTCAGTGATAGGTGATGTTATTTTTTGTGAAAGTTATCAACAGTGTTTCTTGTTTGGGATTACCATTTTTAAAGCTTTGGGCTTCAGCCAAAGGTAACTAAGTAACACCTACCATTATTTCTTTAATAGAAAATACATATTTATATATTAAAGTGTGATGGTAGCAGGTTGTTGGTAGATGATGACATGCTAATTTTTCTGTGAATTAGCTGTTTAGATCTCTACATTTATGTTTGATTTATATAATAATTGGTTAAGCTTTCTTCACGCTGCCAGTTTTAATGCGTATTGTTGTACAAAAGCTATTTTACACACGTGAAGACTTAGGATAGTTTTACAGTGTTTTGAGGTATTTATTCAAATACTGTTTTGTAGTTGGGTCCAGCCTGGTATGTGGAGAGAAAAAAAAAAACAAAAAACCAACAAACTTGTTCCTTGGTGGTTTTTTCCTCTGCATATATCATGGCTGCATCTGTGCAATGTTTCTGATTTAGACTTTAATCAAGAGCGATGAATTTTAATTAAGTAAAAGTAAAGGATGTATTTGAAGTTGCTCACTACAGAGAGAGTTAGTTTGAGTAAATAAATACATCTAGTGTGAACAGAGAGGATAAAAGTTTCCCTTCTGTATCTTTCATGTCAGTATCTTGTTTGGGTGCCAAGTAAGAGAAGGTGGATTCTGCCACTGGTGCTCCTGCTCTTGGCTTGTTGGCTGCGAAACACCCACTTGCTTGGCCACCAGCTCCCCATGTATCCTGTGGAAAATCACTTAAGCAAATCCTACATTTCTCCTTTTCCAATCAGATGGTAATACTGATACTAATTATACCTTGGTGGCATTAAGTCAGGGCCTAGAGTGCCCTGAGGTGAAAGGCTCAGAGCCATGTATTATTTATTGACTATTGTCATGCAGAGGGTTGTTCCCCAAGGCTTGAACAGAGATTATCAGTTTACAAAACGGCTCTTCTGATGGTAATAATTCTCAGCTTCAGCTATCAACTTTGACATCTGATGAACAGTAGCTCAGGGAAGAGAGACTTCTCATTTCATTAACAATCTTCCAGGGCATGCTGGCCTCAAAAAAATTGCTCAGTCTTTGAACGGAATAAATCAATCACATCCCTTAAAATAGTGTTCTCCTCATCAGGAAATGTCAAATCACGGTTTAGTATAAGCCTTTTCCATTTTAATTTTTCTGCACTATTTTTAAGAATATGATGCATGTTGCAGAGTTTAGCAGCTCGGTATTCTTTGCCAAGCAACATGAAATTCACTCTTAGGAAACTAAGGAGGGTGGAACAAATAGAGTTTGGACTGTGTCTGGGGTAGGATATATCCAGAAAGAGTCCTCAGGAAAGCAATTAAATGATCCCCAGGAGGGACTCTGCATCTGATTTCTTAGAGGTAAAGGGATGAATCTTCTCGGGGAGGCTGTCACTCAGCCTCAGCCTGGAAACAGCATGTCTGAGGTGAGCAGAGCTTGTATGGAAGCTGCATGGCATTGGTGAAGTTCAATTAGGGATCATATTCAGATGGCCTTATGGACATTTAAACTCCTTTTTGTCTTGGCAGCAGTCCTTCTGGTTAGCAGAAGGGCATGTGATTTGGCAAACCAGACACGTGTCTTTACATAGGTTTTCTGGCTACAGAGTTTGTATGAATAGAGTCCCACAAAAAAAAATAAAATAAAAAAAAGGAGGCAACTGACCCTTAAAAAAGAAAATAGAAGTCTGAAATATGGGACACTTGGTCTAAGCAGTATGGTATCAAGGAAATTTCTGTCAAATTGGAGGACAGGGACTGACAGCCAGTCACTGTGTAGTAAGAGGAGGTGGCAGAAGGATATATATGACATAGGATGATCTCTTATCCCTGACAATGTGCTTGGGCACTGTGCCCTATGAAGACTGAACCTGACAGGTGGTTTTTTTTTTAAGCAAATCCATACACTTATTCCCAGCTTACAATTTATACATTCTTCATATGACACGAAAACTTCCATTGCCTTCTTTAAATCCTGTACCTGTAGGGAATTGATGACTCTTACCTGTGATGTCTTGTATATGGTCTTACGTCTAAATAAGGTATCAGAGAAAGAAATGTCTGTGTCTCTGGAGAAAACCAAACAGAAGAGCAAACAACCCCCACCCAGCCCCTCTTCTGCAGAAATACGTGATTTACAGCGAGGAAACGTACTTCTGTAGACACGATCGCAGCCTTGACGTTTGATTTCATCACTTCAAAATCCTAAATATTGCTGCTTAAAGCTGCTGCAGTTGGAGTTATTTTGCTGCTATCAGCAAAGCTGAAAAGCTGCTACGTACGTTTTTTGCTTGCCTGTGCTCTGCATATGGATTGTTGCTCTGCTCAGGACTGGGGTTTTACATCTGGTGCAGGTATCAGAACACTGCAGCTCTGTCAGGGTTGTTGAGTGTTTTCAGCTGATCTCATCTGCATGAATACCAATGTGAAACAAAGCAATATATATATATCTATATGTATGTTTCACTTTCTCCTTTCCAGGTCAATGGTGACATCCCGCCTCGATTAAAAAAGAGTGCCCATGAAATAATCCTGGATTTCATCCGATCGCGACCTCCATTAAATCCTGTATGTAATCCAGTGGGCTGCATTCCTAACAAAATAGTGGCTTTTTAAAGCATGTTTGGTTCCAACAAATATATAAATATAATATTTTCTGCCCGGGCTTTCAAAAATATTGTCTTCTGTATATAGAACAGGATCCCTTAAAAGAACAGTGTGTAATATGTTGCACATACCAATTAACAGCTGTTATTGCCAGCAGCCCTTTATCTCTGGGAAACCATATACATAAAACCCTCTTTCAATTTATGTTGAGGCTTGAAATTAAGTGCATGTAAAATCATATCACAGCATTCCATATTTGTTTCAAAAAAAGTGTGAAATCTACTTTCAAGGAAGCAGTTTTTAATGTAAATATGATTGTCTCTGTATCCCAAGGCCTCAGCAAGGAAACTGAAACCAACCCCACCACGGCCCCGCAGCCTCCATGAAAGGATCCTGGAGGAGATCAAGGCAGAGAGGAAGTTACGTCCAGTCTCCCCTGATGAGATAAGGCGTAGCAGACTGGGTAAGCACATGGGCAGTTTTTACCTGCAGCATCCCCAGAAAACTTCCCACATAAGAAGCAGCAATTTTAGCCACATCTGTGCAGATGGCATGGAAGATAAAATTACTCCTTCAGAAAAAGAAAGAACCTACAGGCTTTTCTAGGGCTATGCAATCTTTGTGCTTAGTTATATTTTAAAATATGAAACTGAATGGTTCAGCTTGATTCCATTCAAGTTTTTAATGTAAGTGTTAGATAAATGGAATGGTATTGTATTGCTTGTTGCACATGACAGTTAATGCTAGATTGGTTCATTTGCTTGTCTCTAGTGCAGTATACCTTGCCTATCTGCAAGTATTCTTTACATGTCGATTTTTAGTTAATTTATTCTCTTTGTTTCCTGTTGTTAGCATCATCAACTTCTGTAATTTTAAATTGGCTTTTATTTTGTTTACTGAATATGTTGCATTTATTTTGAATCTAAATCTTTGTTTCCTTTTCCAAGCTATGGAAAACGTGTTTGTAGGTCTTTTTATGGGAAAATAATTCAGACTTGCGCTGCAAAGCATTTCATTTCTGCCGTGTATTTTCAGCAAACCGCTATAAAATGATACAAATACTATGCCATGCAGCAGTCACCAGTTTGCATTAGTTCAGTGGTTCTGATGGCAACAGCATGACAAATACAGTCCTACATAGTGACTTAGATTGCTTTAAGAGTACTGTATTTATCTCTATCAGAAAACCTAAGTAGCTGAATTTTTAAAGAGCAAATGTGGACTCTTACGGCCAAAAAGTGTGAAAAAATCCACACATGTACTCTCTGTTACCGCTTTTTGAAAGATATTTGTGCTTGCCACGTGCTCAAAGGCACTGGTCCAGATTCAAGTGGATTGTGACAACCCATTGTCTCTGGAGAAAAACAATTTCATCAGTCTTGCTTTGTTGCATTGTTTTTGAAGTGCTTGATGGAGTTTGGGGAATGCTTGGGTGCGTTTTTAAAAGCACGATGCTTTGAATATTGTTTTTTTGGGCCTTCCAGTTTCTGGTTTGGATTCAGTTCATGTTTGCTGTATCAATTAACATTTCTCACAGGCCTAGACTTTTTTCCAAATGTAGGAGGCTTATAAAAATGTAGCACGATTCCTTACTTTTCTTTCAAACATTCAGTTTCAGTGTTTTAAATGTTCTCCATCTGGGAACTCTCATGTTGTCTCAGGGGCAGCAAACTTGACCTAATAAATCTTTACAATTTCTAACTGATATAAATGGCATCAAACTCAGTTAGTAAACAGTTTCTAAAACTGATGTTAAATTTTGAACCACTACTTCTTAGGACTTCTGGACTGGTTTCAAGGCATCACCTCCACCGAGGGATACCTGTCTTCCACTAATTCTTCACTTTTATAAAAAGCATTACATTTTTGTGATTTGGAACTGGGGTAATTCCTCTTAAATCCAGTGAATTGATTGGATTAAATGCCACATAAATGGAGGTGTAAAAGTGGATACATGCAAGCTTTTTTCCAAGTACATATTAGCTGCTGGCATGAAGAACTAAAAAGACCGAAGGCCTTTAAGATAATTTTCCTTGTGTTGACATATGAGGTTTTGTTCTTTCTCACAAGTGGAATGGTTGTTACACCCAGACTTCCTTTTAAAAAAGAATGTGCTTGTGCAGATTGGGAATAGAGTAACATTAGTGGCATTCAGTATGGCACAAATAGATCTGCCATACAGTTTAAATGACCACTGAATGTAATTTAGTGTAACAACATGGAAGGTAATGAGGCTTAAGGATTATAAATCTAAGTAGAAACACCATGTGGGGCACTTGCACCATCTGGACAGAAATATTTGTTGCTATTAAAATGGAGGAAAAAACCCAGCCCATTACAGTGATGTATTCAGGAGCATAAGGTGTGTTTCACATGTCCCAGAGTTACTCCTTTTTGCTCAGTTTATACAGTCAGGAGCACAACTACACTTGATTGTTGGGGTGAGTGGGGGCTGTACTCTTGCAGTTCGTCCTGTGTGGTAGGAGTGTGCCTATGGCATGTGCTCCCCAGCAGCCACAGGCTTTGTCCCACTGCTCTACACAACACATGGTACAGGTATGATCTTCTCTACCCTGGCCAGTCTCAGTCTACAACTTCTTTGGAAATGGGGTTGAGCTGTCTTCACAAAGGGAGAGGTTTGAGTAGAGGAGCTGGAGTGAGCTTTCAAGTGACCTCATAAAATCATCAGCATAAGCCATCGAGACAAGCACAGCCTTGAGGTACATGTCCTTTTAATTAAAAGCACGGATTTGTGACTCAAGCAAGTGGAACTAATGGAGCTTGGAGAAAACTTTGTTTCATGTTCAGGTTTTATCAGTGTCTGAGCATCAGGTGATAAACACCCTTATGCTTTAAGAAGTATTTGCCTTTATGCTAAGTTTGGACAGAAATTTAGATCCTGTTTCTGTAGCT
Source organism: Aleadryas rufinucha (assembly GCA_013397815.1). NCBI lineage: Eukaryota > Metazoa > Chordata > Aves > Passeriformes > Aleadryas > Aleadryas rufinucha. The sequence goes on along the minus strand of VZTH01003043.1, from coordinate 43,511 downwards.
GTTACCGATGGATGATATCTAGTTAATGAATACAGAAAAAATTCCCTGACTCCTGAATTTAGCTCTGAGTCAGCCACCTACTGCATGCACCACTTAAAATTATTCTCATGAGCGAAACTTGTCCCAGTACAACCTTTTTATAAACATCTTTTAGGGCAGTGGTATGTGTGTCTGACAGGCCCTTTCTAGCAGCTTGCAGGTTTATCACCTGTCAAGTAAGACACGTAAGCTGATTTCAGTTTTGATGCATTTTTGCACATTCTTGTCACTGGGCTTGGCCTGCTTATCTGGATTAGCGCACTGAAATTTTGTTTCCAGTTGAAGAATATTTTGAGGGTCTGCTCACTGAATGTACTGTTTAATTGGAAATATAGATAGGTCTTTCCAGACATTATGAATATCTGACTGCTTTCTTATCTAACAATAAGATCGTCAGAGGCCCCAGAAAGAAGAGAATAACATTACAGGTGCATTCTAAAGGCTAAGTGCACCTAAGGTTTTTAAAAAGAACAGGAATCAGCACAAATCAGATTTTGTTTGGCCTTTTTTTCCATCCTTTTCAAGAAGACTACTATTCAAGCTTAGCTTGGGTGTCTCTCTTTATTAGTTTAATTATAATCATTGGAGATTATGCTTAAAAAAATTAGAAATATCTTTGTTTCAGGTCACTGAAACTTGTGTGAAATGTGACTTTGTGCTTTCAATTTTTTTTCCAGCTCTTTCTCTCCTCTCTCTCTCTTTCCCTTTTCCCTGTTTCTTTTTCATGGTGATATTATTTTAAAATACTAAATTCTTCAGATATTTGTCTCGTTTTGATATTTGATTTATTGAATTCCAAAGATCTTAATTTACTACTAATATAATTGCTCTGTTTGCAAGTCCCGTTTATGCTGCTGTAGTTTTCAGACTTTGAGCTTTACTACAGTAAAGCAGTAGCATGTCTGACACATTTTGGATTTAAGCAAGAGAGTCCAAAATGTCTCAAGTGGAGTTAATCTTTTGTTTTCGTTATCCTTCTGCTTTTCTGATAGCTGAATCGTTTTCTTTTTTTGTTGTGTTTGTTTCTTTTTTTACAGCAATACGGCCACTTAGCATGTCTTACAGTTTTGACTTGTCAGGTAAAATGTGCTACACCATTTACACCATTTAACCACTGACGTGGTTATTGTGCTTATTGTGAAATTTGTTCCATCTGTTTGTTGAATTCCCATCTAAGAAAGAAACTTGAAGGGATTCTTCCAAGATATGGTCAGTGAAAATAAAAAAATTAGATAAATTAGTTATTAATACTTTTATTTCCCATGTCACAAAAGGATGCCTTGGTACAGGAAACATCTGCATTTCACCTGAAATACAGAATGTATTCATTGGAGTGCTGAAATTCTGCTTAAATAAATAACCAAAATAAAGTGGTCCAGAACTATTCCAGACTCGTAAAAGGATTGCAGAATACAGCATCACCTTCAAGTCTGATTTATTTATTTATAAATCTGACTTTTGTGTCTTTGCATTCACTTTTTGACTAGACCATCTTTTGCAGTACTTTGTGTCTCACCAGGATCCTGAAACTAGCTTTGAACTGATCTACCTTTCTAGATTAAATTAAATATACCTATGTATATTAATCTAGAAAGAAACTGTCAGTTCTGCAGTGTCTTTACAGTGAAAGCTTCATAAGCTATGAAATCAAATACATTCACTAACAAAAAGGCTAAACCTTCCTTCTTTACTTGTTAGCAAAATAAGGTTTGCTGGTAATAGCTGAGGATTCAACAGGTGACCCTTCATCAACCATCTAATATCAATTTTCAGGTTTCCTCTGGTGAGCCATTAGTTAGGACATGCAGCAACTCTATGAACCTGTTCCCCTTCGGAGACAGCAATGTCCGACAGCCTAGTAGCCAGAAAATAAATTCATTCCTTCCTCATTATGCACTAACTTTCCAGGATGCTCAGGCCCAAAATTTCCGTCATTGATGTTGGAAATATTTAACATCAGCCTCAAAGGTTTGTCAGCAGAGGAGATAGCTAGCTCTTACCTAATTTCCCTTAGGTGACTCCCAAAGAAGTCTCCGAATAAATCCATGCTCTTTTTACCACCTCCCCTCCTTCCTTTGAGTTACATGTAGAAACATCTCATCTGGGAGTTTTGCAGAGTTCGCCTCCTCAGTTTTTCCATGCATCCTTTAGCCTCACCTGGTTATTTTCCCCACAGAAAGGCATCATCTGACTGAAATGCTGGCATATTGAGAGCTTGAAAGACCATATAGAAGTTTTTGATTACTATAACTTAAAAAATACAGCAGTTATGTAATATGGGAACACAGTTCACAGGTGACATGTGTGTGAACATGGCTCCCTGTTCTGACTGAGCCAAGGAAACAGCTTGCCACTGTTGAGAGGGGAGGAGGGACTATCACTGCTCCCTCTCCTCCCCAGACTCTCCTCTAAGCATGGGATTTTCCCCCTTCTCTGTGCCAGTCCTGCTCATCTGTTCACAAGAGAACCTTGTTAAACTCATGTAACCCAGGATCAAATACTTTAAATATTTTTTTTACCAGGTTGTTTTTCTGCTGTTTTAGTGATTTAAACCTGCCTACTATCTGATCAGATGATCAGAGAGCTGGCTGAGGAGGGCAGCTGATGAGCATGGGCGAAAGGGAGGAAGGAACAGGCTCTGCCGTCAGAGGTGGTGACAAGCTGTTAATGCAGCTCAAGCCTTTTTGTGAAACCTTACACTCGTGGTGCATGGTACAGCTACTACAGCTGTCTGCTGGGATTCAAATTACATATGTACGTGGCATCATATTTTACTCCACTGAAAGCTGCAGGGTCCCCAGGGCCTCAGATAGCAGTGTAAACAGGCAAACTTGAGTTTTCAAAAGGTATTGCTACTTTCAGATATGCCAAAAGTTCCTTCAGTTTTAAGAAGATAAAACTGAATATGCCAGTGACCAACTAAAGGGAAATGTTCAGATCTGTCCTTCTGCGTGTGTCTGTCGGCTTCTTCTTTTGCCTTTTAAGAATTCTGAGACATCCTTATTGGTTTAAATCCAAACAATATTTTGTAATCCATCAATTCATAATCATAATCTTTTTATTTTTAAGAAGTAGTTTTAGTGATCTGTACTGTACTTGGATTTGTTGGTTTTGACTGACCACCGAAGAACTCTTCCTGGTTTCTTTATCCATCTCCCAAAAGTGATTGGTTTTGTTTTCTCAAGTCATGTGGTTCTCAGCAAGTAGCATCATATGGCGTGACCGAGTGATCTGATAAAGTGTCCTTAGAAGTAAATTCGGGATGATTAAAACATTCCAGTTAGGTAGCTGTGAGACACTAGATGAGCAGTACAAACAAATTAGATGGGTTGGGATATTGATAGTAAGCAGATAAGCAATAATTTTGGATGCTGTTGCTTTGCGTGCTTTTAATTTTTAAATTTTAGAGGCAGAGAGGCTGTACTGTGCTTTCATCACTGTTTGCACACACTTGCTTTTTCCCTGCTTTCATTGCTCTCTGCTTGATGGAATTGCTGTCACAAAAAACCCACAAACCAGCTGAAAAAGAGAAGTGTTTCCTGCTAAGTGCTAAAGGACTGGTGCAGGTTTATATTATTCATGCTGCCTGTGATGGGGATGATGCAGAATCCTGAGACTTTTGCTGGCACCGAGCCGGTGTAGTTGGTGTGTCACAATGCCCAGCTCCACGTATCTGCCTGCTGTTCTCCTGAAGAGGAGAGGAGGGGCTCCTGGGGTCTCCTTTTACACTGCTTTTTCCTTCTGGTAGAATAGAAGGAGCAAGTGGTAGCCACCTGTAATGAGTTACCTGAGAGGTACTCAGATAACAGGTAAGGACCAGTGCTGTCATTGCCCCTTCCTCTAATAGAAAAATAGCTGGAAAGTAGTTTCATTTCAATGCAGTGCTGAATGCAGCTCAAAATGTCAGTCATTCCCACTCTTAACACTCAAGTTCTTATCTCAAAGCTGTGTGCATTGCTGCTTTGAAGTTGTTATTTCAGAAACAATTTGTACATTTTGGCAGAAAGGGGGAACTGGGAGGTGTGCAGGGAGAGAAGGAAAAGGAAACTGAAACGTTTAACACTGAATTTCATGGGATTATTACTTTTAGATTATGTCTGCCTCAGACCAGTGGGAGGAAGTGATGCAAACACAGCAAAAGACTGATTTATTAGTTCTCAGGTTTGAATTCAACGTCTGAAGTCCACTGAAAGGAACACATCTCTGTTACCTTTATTCATTATGTAATATTTCCCAATATATTATCAACATAGTAGCCAGCAAAAAGCAAACATATTAATTCTGCAAATCCATTTTAGCCTTCTTTTAAACTCAGGGTAAAAAAGGATAATCCTGAGGAGTACATTTCCTGTATAGAACAAAATTCAGGTTTCTGTCATCACTCTTGGCCGAGGAGAGCTGATTGGAAAGTAGACAGCATATGGTTACATGGCTGCTGAGGTTTGCAAGTAATTTGTGGTCTGCTTAATTCCTTGTTTCACAAGGATGTGAATGCAAATAAAGGCACATTTCATATTAACCTAAGGTGGGGTTTTTCTGTCTCCCCCTTCCTAAGGCTGGTCAGGGAAGCCCAACACAACGATCAAGTAATCAAATCAAGGCCTTGCCTTCTTTCATTTGCCTGTTGTAATGACAGCTTAGAGAAAAACTCAAAAGAAACCAAACACATTCATCCAATTTGCAGGTACTGTTCGCTGTACTTGCTGCCTGAAAACACAGAGAAATGACGCTCCCCCAGCATGTCTGACTCTCTAATAAATTCTTAACCCCAGGCTACTACTCACACAAACCTTTTTTAATATCATTGGAATCATCTTCAAAACATTTAAATGTTCTGTGAACCTAGAGATTGTAAACTACTATCCATTTTTTAAAAAATAAATTTAGGTTTTGTTTCTAAGAATTGTCCATTGTTTTCTTCTGTCATGTTCATATTTATAAGACTTAGTCTATTTGTTGTTTCTGACTTGTTTATCCTGATTAATTTTATCTTGTTTATGATGATCTTCAGTTATTTTTGTCACCTGCTAATGTTCCCGTTTCCCAAACAGTTCACTACAATAGCTTAAACAAACTAATCATTTTTTTGGTCTATGTCTGCTAACAGATTTTGGTTTTAATTTTGGAACAAGGTATTTTTCTTGAAATCTATTTGTTGAAACTCAAATGGCATGATCTTTTCCTTAAATTATGATAATCCATTTATTCACATGTATCCAGTGCTGTAAGTGCAAGAATGATAAACTGTACTTGATTGACCAAATGGATTTTATCAATTGGACAGTTCTCTAATTTTATTATTTTTTTGTTATTATTCTTTAGTGCTTGTAAGTTGTAAAAACTCCCTGGTTTTTTTTGTCTAGAGGAAAGAATGGTGATAAATGACATTTCCTACTGAAGAAACTTTGAAAACAAGTACTATGTTGGATTGTCTTCTTGATTCACCTAAAATTTCTTTGGTATTTCAAGAAGACTTGAATCAACATGTGAGCAACTCAGCAATATGTATGAACAACTCATGTATGCCTGACCTTAAATACAGCTGGTTTAGGCTTCATAGATAGTGATTGGCTACATAAATAACATTCAAAATGGACCAGAGATTTCCATTTCTGAGGCCTAAAGAAATTGAGCCTAAATTCCTAGGGGGGGAAAAAAAAAGGCAAACAAACAAAAACCACCAAAAAACAATTTATGATATGAAAACATGTTTTATCACCTGCCATAGGGGATGTCTGGTGGTGTGCCCCCTTTTTCTTTTCCCCAGGCCTATTGTGTGTTTTACTTTTTGGCAGGAAGGCAATGCTGTTGGCCTTCCCATCGTTTATTCTGCCAGTGAGCCCAGCAGTGTTTACAGGCCATTCTTCACCCTCCCTACCATCAGGCAGGGGAGTCCCCACCCAGGAGGGTTGGGGAGAAGGGGCACCACCTTTGGCTGTCGTGTGGCTGGTGCTGGGGCTGCTTCCTTGGACATTCTGTTGTGGACTCACCCTGTACTGTCCAAAGACAAATCAAAGGTTTTTCTCTTGCTCATCTGGGAAACCCAGAACTTCTTCAATCAACTACATGCCAGCTAGTTATGAGGTCTCAAGAAGTGGCATTGGCAGCAGGGAGGGGAGGCAGTTTGGGTTTTGTTTTCCTGCTGTCCCTTTCTGGGATTGCATGTAGCTGCTGTTAGAGCAGGAATGCATTTGATGTGGGGGACTCCCATGCTGTACTCACAGAAATCTAGGAGGAAAAAAACCCCATGACCTATAAGCCATTGTGGTAGTCAAGACACCCATTAGCAAAGCCTTTGAAGATAGGAACTAAGGGTTAGAGAGTCTAAGTCTTTGATTGCAGCTCTTAGTAGGGAGGACCTGAAGGCAGTAATAACACTTTAGTACACAGATTCATAGGTCTGGAATGTCACCATGGCTTTAATAGCCCAAATAATTGCCTTTTCTTTTACTCCCAGTTGAAGGTATGATTTATAGAGGAACTATAATGCACCCCCTCTCCTTTTTAGATCAGTTTCCAGCATTTAACAATAACCTGGCTAATTCTTTCAAATATATATTAATTTAACTTATTCCTCTTCTTAGTTTATTTCAATAGCTGCTGTGGTGAGAATGTTGTTAAACATACCTACTGCTGTAGCTGTGCTTTGTGTAGTCTGTAGTTTTGATTTACTTGGTGCAAGGATGGCTTTATCCATGCAAATGGTGTTGTATCAGGAGTGACTGTGTCTGTTTATACCCAGGCAACTATGTAAGTAACTCCAAGTGATGTGTGAGTACTTACACTGTTGGCACTGTGAATATCTGGGTGATATCATTTCTCTGTCATAGTCCTCCCAGTAACCTAAGGTACCAGTCACTTTACCTTCTGTCCCTCTTTTCACCATGTATAAAAATGGGAGTAATAACTCATCATTTCCCTAGCCTTATAATACCTGGAGGTACTTTGTTATTACAAGGCTGGGGAAGGAGTCTTATAATTACATGAGTAGAAAAACACATTTGTAGAAAGACCAGATGCTTAGACATGCATGCAAATGGGAGATTAAAAGCTTCTCTTCCTTGTCCCTCCAACATAATTTTCTTCAGACTGGAATACTGCACTTTGTACTTTTACAGGGATAAAACTGATTTATCAGACCAAACTCTAAGCTCTCCTAAAATGTCAAAGGCTAGGTCATTATCTTAATGTCTAAAGCTAAGCTAGGCTAAGCACAGCAGACCCAAAGCTTACATTATCCAAGATGCATCTTCATTGCACACTGGCAGAAATCCTGAGTAATTTACTCAGTGGAGTTACATCCTTGTAAAAGTCATGTAGGTGAAAATAGAGCTGGAGCCTCATGTTTCTGCTGTTCCATGAACGTCTGACCTCACAGACATGTTTTTAATACAAATGGCCATGCAAGCCTAAGAGTTGTGCATGTGTTTGATGAATGCTCATTATTTACCTCATTTTCATTCCTTCTCTGTATCCTGCAGAATAAAGTGCAATTCTGTCCTCACAGGAAAAACTGGGTTTACTCCATGCTAAACCTCCTAATTTCTGTGTGGCGTTGTGTTCAGATTCGCTGGAAACCCACTTGCCCAGATATGGTTGTGCATTCTGGTCCTTCTTATATAGTTAATTATAGACTATACGTTGAAGGAAGAATGTTTTCAGGTTTAACACAGGCAATTTTTTCGAAGTTGATTGGTGTAGGTCTGAGGTTGGGTTTTAGCATTATGCAATGCTGCTTTTTCCACTGCCTTCATTCTTTCATATTGCTTCTGTACTGCAAGCCATTGCCTGCAATTCTCTGAGCAGTGAACCACTAAAAGTAAAATAATTGCACAGCTATAACTATCAAAAAATTTTTTTCTTTTTGTGTGTATTGCCTTAACAGTAAGATTTGAGAAGGCAAAATACATTTCAGGTGCAAACACCAATTGTTCTGTTTCTTTTGGTAGATGTACCGACGCCAGAGGCTGGAAGAAAATTAGTGGATGCCTCTGTAGTGAACGGTGGCCCGGCACCACAAGGAAAGCAGAACGGGGCCACACAAGTGACAGTGCAACGCAAGAGACTCCTTAAGGCTCCCACGTTGGCTGAACTTGACAGCTCAGATTCAGAGGTAAAAAATCAGGACACAACTTGCTTCTCGATTTGTCAGAACTGAGTCTTTCTTCTTAGTTTGCTGAACTGATCAGATGAGAAGTGACTGTGCAAATTATAATCCGAATTTTCCATGGCTGCTTTGTCAGCCCACAGAACTTCAAAAATACTAGATCAGACCCCAAAAAGGAGAATATTCTTTTGAAAGGTTGAATGGTAATTTTGGCCTTAAACCCAGTATTTATTTACTTTCCTAAATGCCCAGTATCTGTCCACAGTGTGTTTGTAGCAATTATGCTTTTGGGAATTTAGGAAAGTACATTGCACCCTTCTGGCACTCATGCAGTAGCTATCACTAAAGGACTCAGATGTGGGGCCAGCCTCACCATAACAGCTGTTAAATGAAGAGCAGCAGCTGTGCCAGAGGGGCTGCAGTTTGGTGCAAATGTCAGTGCATTAGTTTGCTATATAAGATTGGGAACTAACACCCCAAAAATGTTTCACACATAGGAACGAGCAAATACCACTCAGATGGAGAAATAATTTTGAATCCATCCACTCTAAATTAAGAGTTAAACATGTAAAAAAGCATTAGAAGGAGAAAACCTTAAAAAGCTTTCTAGCTTCAAAGCTGCATTATATATGATCCTCAGGAAGTACCAAGATTACATCCTCAAGAATGAGCTTTGTCTTCTGGACCAGTAATATTATTAATTGAGTTTGGACCTTTCTGAAAGTTAAGCTGTCTGGAAAGCTCATGCAGGCAGGCTTTATTCACAGAGGATAATTTTAGCCTGGGGAAAGCAGTCTTCCCTGACTCTTTTTCTCTCTTGCAAATGGGAAAGGAGGGGTTTCCTGACAGGGTGGCTACAAAAGCGTCTAAACTGAAAGACAGGAGGCTGGGAAGAAATATATGTGGGGAGAAATTTATCTCTTTGCATACATTCTTGATCTGTGGAAGGTTGGCCCTCTTTGGGGTTATCCTGTGGGTGACTTGTGTGGGTGCATAATTTGATGCATCTGTTCTGAAAGCAGAAGAGATTTGCATTCTGAGATCACTCATCAGTCTTTAAAATTACAATAGAGGCTATATGTGGTTTGTTAATATGAATGAAGCGGGCAGGATGCAGGAATACTAAGATCTGTCAGTGAGAGTTGGATCTTACAGCCTGTAGCTCTGTGTATCCTGAAGCATCATGCTATTTCACACAGGAAAATGAGCAGAAGTCTGTAAAAGAAAATTTTGTAAAGGGAAATGTGAAATGATTCTTGTAGAAGGGAGGAATAAAATGTCTGAATGTGAGTATTGATTAGGGAATACTGTGTAGGCAAGCAAAGTGGTATGGAACAAGCTCTGGAACATACAGCAAAAGATAAATTGAAAATAAATCAACCACATCGAGCTGTCACAGAGAACAGATGCTGTACTAGTTTGAGTCAATAGAAATAGCTGGTGAAGCAACTGAGATGTTAAAGATGCTCAGCAGAATACTAGTTGGGGCTCAGGAAGAGTGCTAAAGTAGTGAAAATAAACTGAAGGGAGGTTGGGTGAAGTTTTTCAAGGTGATGAAGGACACAGAACATTTGAAGAGAGTGAAGATCGCTCTGTCCAAATGTTTTATTTCTTTCCTGACTTTTACTTTGTATGTAGCACACAGAACAGTGTGTGTGTTGTTCTGATTGCCTGTAAATTACTTGGCCACTTCTTTGTCTGCAGTTTGAATTGGGCTTAACCTATTTGGAGTTACTCACTGGGAGTGAAATTATGTCTGTGTTGTGCCCTAAATTACAGGCTGGAAATACCTGCATTGCCAAGCTGTGGACCTCCAAATGAGCTGTGATGCAGATGCATTTGCTTCCCCCTGTGTTCCCTTTGTTCTTTCATCTGTGTTGCAATGCAGGCTATGTCCCAATACTCAGGGTAGCCAGAGAGAGGTGAAAGGCAAGGTCTGATACAGCCCTATGCCCATTTTCTAGCAAGAATGAATATTGTGCAGATTGTTCCTTCTTTCTGTCCTTGCTTTTTCTGCATCATCACTACAATCACAGATTCCAAGGGACGTGCAGCAGGAAGTGCCATTTTGCTTTGTGTGGCTAAGAGAAGTAGCAATCTAATAGTGACTTTTGATACAGATTAAAAAATTGTATCTTCCTAATGAAGCTATAGCTATCTGGCCAAAAATCATATCTGTAATATATTCGGGTGTTTTGAGGTAAAGCCTTTAAAGCTGCAGTTTTCTCAGTAACTGTGAATTTCTAATTGTTTGGCACTCTGGAGAAGTGCAGAGTCCTGGATGTCGGGTTGATCCAACCTCCAGAGTAAAATGTCAGATAGTCTACAATAATAGTCAACAGCTGCTGTATAGATATGGAGGAATTAATGCAGTGGTTCATCAGGACTTCCTACACAAGATTTCATTCTCAAAAAAAGCTATGTTTGAGAAATTGTAGGACAGCAATAGCATTGTCAGTGCACGTGTTTGTGCACAGAAGAAGTAATTTGAAATGACAAACCCAGAATACCTGTTGTCTAAGTAGGATTTTATGTCCAATTTAACTTCCTCCTGGCTTCCATTTTCCCTGTCTTTCCCTGTCTTATACTTACTATCTTTTATACTTAGCCACTGGCTCCAACAGTTCATTCTTTAGAATAACAGTTTACTTAGTTCTTCATCTTAGCTCATTAGCTTCTCCAACAATGGTAAACTCATCTTTCACTCAGAACAATCTGACTTCTACAAAGTGAAAAGTTGAGTAGTTCCCTTTGTACAGGGGTATTCTCCTTCTCAGAATTTAAATGTTTTGCTCTAGACTTGTGAACACTGTTGCACCCCTTCTAAAGAACAGTGCATCCAATTGTCATGCAAGTTCTCCACTGGTCTTTTAAAGCAACCATGCAGCAATATGCAGAGCTGTCTGAGACAGCTCTGCAGCTGAACTCTACTGGTTCCTGCAAGTAAAACAGCTGATGTAGCTCAGTGTGCTTGCTGCTCAAGCTTCCTTACAAGCTTCCCATCACAAGTGTTTTGTGGGGTCACAATTGATATGTTAAAATGAATATACTGTTTTGGGATGTGAGCTGGTTTGAGACCCCTTGCAGAGTACTGTATTGTGGCAAATAGATGGGGACAGTGTCCTCACATACAACATCTACCCTTGGGCTAAGCCTAAAGTACAGATCACCTGATGGGAATTTGTAGAGGCCTGTGTCCTGTGATGCGTGGTGCTCATTGAGGTGATCCTGCCAGCTTTTCTTTCCCACTTGCTGTTACCAAAGAAGGCAATCTTTCAGCCAGTGGTGGTTTTCAGCTAAGGAAATCTGTGAGAGAGAAGCTCAGCCACTTGCTGGATTTTAGAGCAGGTCACTTGTTTGATCTGTAAATCTTGACAGCCTAAATGATGTTAAAACTCTTTGGTTGAAAGCATTCACATTAGGGGTAAAGAGCGTTCATGTTCAGTCCTTCAGCACTCTTCATTTGGGAGGCTCCTGTCGTGATCTGTCTTTGCTGGTATCTCATGGCCGAAGACAGGTTTTAGGTGACAGCAAAGGATTTAATCATTTGGGTGGCATAAAGCTTTAGATAGCAGAGAGGTTTTTAGTCAAAGCCCATTTCACTTTCCTTCATCTTGCAGGAGTTGCTCTTGGCTGTTGAGAAGAAGCATGCTTGTACAGTGAATGAGACTTCTTTTAAATACAGAAGAAAGGAAAAACACACCAGGATTGGGAATTAGAGAACAGTCCAGTCAAATCCAGATTAATTTCTCTTTACCTGAGTCACTTGTGTGAGTGGCTCTCATTCCTTTGGAGACCAGACAAATCTAAGTGGTAATTCTTTGTTAGAGTGAGATATAAAGCTGAGTTAACGTATCTGCTGTAGCTGCAAATCCCTAGAAGTCTTTGAATACAGCAAGAAAAATTAACAGGTTACAGTGGATTCATGCACCTCTCTCCTGATCTTGTTCTTTCACGCAGTAGTTAAATACACTGAACTCCGATCATGTACCATTTATTTCAGTTTCTAAAAAAACTGAGCACTGAAAATTCTGTTTGCTCAGTAATGTGCAGAGTCAATGTTTTTCTTGGGACTTCTTCTAGGACTTTGAGTGACTGAATGGTCCAAAATATATTTGATTGCTTGTGGTTTCTGTGTGCTAAAAAGCAGTCCCTGAGGAATTCTGTTTCTTTTCCTCTTGCCGCACAGGAGGAATCAGTGCACAAATCAGGAAGTAGCAGCAGCATCTCCCCCTCACAAGTGGAAGACCCCTCTCAAGAAGGCACCAGCAGCAGAAAGAGTGAGTTATGAGAGAGCCCACAGTGGCTGCTTTTACACACTTCTGTTGTCTTCTGTGCTATGAACTTTGTCTGAAACTTACATGGAAAGCTGAAACTGAGTGTTGTTAATGGAATAAACCTCTAAAGCTGAATCCTGCTGAATGGGTCAAATGTGATAAACAATTGGAAGGCATTAGCCTCCCCACTGGGTGGATATCTTTGTGAAACAGAAGGTTTCATCCTTGAAGTTTATGTGGGACTGTAGAGGAAGTCACAAATGAATGAAAGGGATAGCTTAGCTATGCTCATCTAATAAAATAATTTGCTACAGAAGCACGTTCTAACCTAAGACAAATTTAAAAGTTTCCTCTCTCTCTGCCACTGTGACAGTGTTTGAAAGACACTTAGCAATCACCAGTATATCTCATAAATACTTACTGGGAAGAGGGCAAGATCTGGTCTATTTTTTCAGGCACAGTTATTGCAGGTTTTACTGTGTAACAATATCTTTCATTTGCTTCAAAGTGTTTCAGTGTCATTGGGAAGGTTTTGTAATGAGCTGTGTAATCTGTGCATGTGTTTTCTGTGCATGATGGTGAAATAAGTAGAATAATATCCTGAAACACCTCAGTGTGGATATGTAACTTCAGCCACCAGTAGTACAAATCCTAGCAAATCAGTGGCTGCATTAAGTACTGAGCAATGTTACCCAGCAGTCTCTCATAGGAGAGCTAACATTTTTGTACTAATTGAATCCTTAGTGCCTCCAAAGTTCTTGCCCATATCGTCTACGCCACAGCCGGAGAGACGGCAGCCGCCTCAGAGACGACACTCCATTGAAAAGGAAACACCAACCAATGTGAGACAGTTCCTACCCCCTTCAAAACAGAGCTCCAGGTCACTTGTAAGTGGAGTGGGTGGTAGGAGAGAGAGAAAGAGGAATGCTAAGAGTATAATGAAAATTAAAACTTGGCTTCAGTGTGATTAGAACATGACCCAAAGAAAACTCCTCAATTCAGAAACAGCTCTTGGCTACTAAAGGTGTTTTGAAATCAAGATTTGAACTTTGTCTCTCTAACATATTTATCCAAAATCCCAGGTACAAGTGCCTCAGAAAACATTTGCACTTTGATTAGGACTCTGGGTAAACCACGTGTCTTGATTTTTGTTTCAGAATGTTACCAAAACAGATGACCTTCGCCTTACTGATATTCCACTTGAATAGAGACAATTCCAAAGCAGTGGATCTCTTTTGGGATTTGGGGGAATTTTTTTAGTTGTTGGAAGTATTGCAGTTAATGACTGGATGAATGGAATGATTTCTTTTCTTCCCACCTTAAGAACTTGCGTGGTAATGCTTATACATATGAAAGCTCTTTCAGTAATCCAAATCAAGTTTTGTCTGTGTTGCTTTGTTGAAGTTACTGAGGCAAAAACCTGTATTACTGCTTGAAAAGAAAGTACAGTGCATTTGATCAATTAGCTTTAATTGAGAACTGTTTTCCAGCAGAGTACAAACAGCAAAGGGTATGAAATCCTGGTTCGTTTATGCTGACATACTGATTAGTGCTTTGTAATTTCATGCAGGATATGTTCCTTGTCTCTTTTCCTACCAGCAGGGTTTCAAAGTGTGCCCCATGAGGTGCTGGTGGACAGAGAAATCGATAAACACATCCGAGTTTTGAAAGGAAGGGAATTTTCACTTGCCCTGTCTTATAGTGCAGTGGTATTAAAGGGCTTTGAAGAGCATTTTGGTTGGCCCAGGAGATGACGGCTGGGATCCAAACCTATTAGATGATGAAACTGATCAGTATCAGGAAAAATACCTCCAAATATTCCCCCAACAGGCTTTTCCTTTTCAGAGGGTCTGCTGGATTTTATTACATCCTTCCGAGTAGAACGTACTTTCTCATTCCAGGTGTAGGTCAGGTAGTAACGTGTTGATAAGTGCATGGCACAAGTGGACATCTCCTGCCAAAGTGAACTTGGAGCAGGATGTATTGCAGCAGACCTGTGCTGGAGGGCTCCTTCAGCATGTGTTTGAAGTCACTGTCACATAAAATGGCTTGCCCTGTCACCTCCTGCTGCACTCACTGTATGTGGAAACCCAGACTTTATTTTCTGGTAGGCCCAGAGTCATTCACAGACAAGTGGTTTAAAGGGAGGAGGAGAGAAAGCATCCTGTGTTATACTGAGACCTTTGCTTCATCACACTTTCATTGTATCTGAGTGTGCTACATGGTAATATTAATCTCATGTATTTCAGAGGATCATGCAACTTAAAATCTTATATGAGGCTGTTATTTTGAATAGGTCAACCAAGTTCTTACCAGGATCTTCTTGACTACATACATATTCTCCCTCTGTCTGTTCATTGACATATGCCTAGAAAAATACATTAAGAAAAAAATTGCAGAAAAACGAATTCAATTATTTCATTCCCCCTGAAAAATGTTAAAGGAAAAGGGAGAAAAAGCCATTAGATAAGTCAGGCTAATTTGGGAACAGATGGGAAGGGTTTGACTGGTTTCTTTTGTGCTTTGGGGGGGTTTTATTCTTTGTTTTGGTATTTTTCTTTTTTTAAATCTCTATAGAACTGTCACCTAGCTTGGTTTTGACTTTGAAGTGAAAAAGAAGGAAACCAGTAGTGAAATGATGTTCTGTTAATAAGAACCTATTTTATTTGATGCCTTGAGAGCTAATTCTTTAACTTGGCAATAGTGCCCTCTAGGGTGTGACAGATACCTCCCTCAACACTCTTGTTTTTCATTTTGGGAGATGAGTTCTGATATGCTGGCACTAGGCCAGTTCCATACTTTGGCTTTTTGCAACTCTCTCCTTCCCAGCGGGATGCCAACCTCTTCCAGTGGCTGCGGCAGATGTTGCATCTGTAAAATTGCCATTCCCAGAGTGAATGCTTCTCAATAAGTGCAGAGTATTATTTATTTTTTATTTGACATCACACTTCTTGGTCCCTTCCTCCAGGATTGATGCAGTTTCATTTCTTATCACCAGCTCCCATGACCCTGGTTTCTCTCCAAGGTGAAAGAGGCCCTGTCAGCAAATAGCCGTCAATGCCAGTGAAACCAGGCAGGGTTTGCTACAGTCTCTTAGCAGGATTAGCAAGGATCTGCTCTGTCTTGCATACTAACGATGGTTTTGTGAACTGGCATCTCATCAGACAGAACAAGTTAGGCCCAAGTAGGTGGGGAGGGGAAACAAACTTGGAAAAGTGCCAAACATAGTCCTTTTGACATGTCACCCTGCCAGTGCTACATGGAAAGGCAGGGTGGCTCAAAGATTCTGTGGGGGGGTCAGCTCTGGTACTTGCTGTAGTAAGCTGATTTGGTGCTTAATCAGTGAGATCAATTCAGTGTCCTCAGATTTACATGTGGATGCCTTTGCAGTCTGTTTGCTTTTTAAATTATTATTATTACCATTATTCTTTTTCATGACCCAGAGGACCGAAGCTAATGGTTTCATTTATACACAGCATTCGCTTCTCTGCTTCCTATCTATTGTTCAGGTTCCTAGGATAACCAGTTTATTTCCAAGGATGACTTTCAGACCACTTTTTTCAACTATGCAAACAGCTTCTCTACTCAGCTCTCATCCCGTTGAAGCAGCCATGTGTGGGGTGGCGGGGGCTATGTACTATCTCTGTGAGAGAGCTTTTGCCAGCAGGTGGAAACCCGCAAAGGTTTGCCTCTTTTTGCTGGCTTTGGAAATCACCTTCACCAGCATGTTCCCTCCTAGGGGAGCACTTCCTCAGCTGTGGCAAGAATTACAGCTTAGGCTGGGACATTGCACCTGATTGACTTTGATTTCAATGTGTGTAGGATATTTGTGTGTCTTCAATCACCTCACGGGGAAAAGAAATCAGTTCTGAAAGGACAGCAAACTAAAAATGCAACATCACCAGATTATCAATGGGACAGACCTTAAATATTACAGCACATGAAGATCCTGCAGCAAAAATCCAGCAAAACTATTGTAATCCTTGGACTGTGTTGAAAAGAATAAGGTTTTATGTTTCTCCCAAGGTACACTACGTAGAATGGGAGAGCATTTGCAATCCGCTTTACTTGAAAACCTACATATTGTTTTGGTCCTCAGCACACTTAGGTATCAGACTTTGCAAAATAGCTCCTACCCACCCACCCTGGTAATCAGGGAAGGCAAATGCACTGAAAAGAAAAAGTAATGAATTTACCCCTATATTAACTGAACATGAATAATTTAATTTTTCCTTCTTTTTCTTGTCCCAACCAGTGAGTGGAAGGGTGAAACCTCTTGTAGGAGAGTTTATAGTTGAGATATCCAACTGACCTTTTAGAAACTTTTAGTCTGCAAAAGGAACAAGACTTTAGAGTGCCTGACTAATTGTGAATTGCAGAATTTTGAGGCCACTCCGGCACTCGTTCATTTTGCAATTTACTAATGCAACTCATTTGAATGTCTAGTGACATCCTTTAATGAGGAGAAGGAATACATTAGAGTAAAAATGTGTTAGTCATAAGGACCTATTAGGTGTGTGTACACTGAGAATGACCTACAAAGCACATTATGGATATGCAATTCTTACTACCTGCTTTTCCTGCGTAAAAAAATTACATGCACTCACCTTAAGCTGTAGTGTTTATAAGATGATTGCATAGTCAGTGTTAAGCCACTTCTCAAGAGGATCATGGAAACTTCAAGTTCAAAATAGTATTTTCAAATAATATTTTTTTCCCCTTTAAAAATAAGCATACTGACTTGTGTTTAATATTTAAATGAGTATTGAGTATAATTCTGGAAAATCAAGACCATTCAAACCACGTTTTGTCTTTACCATGTTCTGTCATATGTGAGTATTGCAGAGAGTGCTCTCACTTGGAGCTGCTGAATTTGGGTGCAGGCTATTGTTGGAAGTTTGAGCAATAACTCCAAAGCATCATTATTCAATGACGTTTAGCCAGTGTTTAGCATAATTTAATTAATTTCAATGCCTTAGAGGTAGTGTAGAAACAAAAGATTTCCTTGTGTACTTATTTATATTCTGAAAAGGGAAAAAAAAACCCAAGCAGTTTTCTGAAATCGGATTATTTATCTTCCATTTAATGTTGCATTAACATTTTGTTGTCCTTGTGTAACCACTGGAATTAAAACATTAGCATTTAAACATGTGAACATTTTCTATGTTTCCCCTGCTGCCTGCTGGCTATTTCTATTTTAATGATATTCATTTTCGATTGGTACGACAACAGGCCCACACTATTCCCCTAGTACGTGCTCTACACCTATAGCAGATCCGCAGAATTTCTTCAAAGGAGCAATATTCCCCGACGTCATCGTTCTGTAAATTAAAGGAATGGGCGTTCATGAGGGGGAAAGAAGAGCTTCAAGTAAGAAATGTATTTCTAAAGGACTTAAAGCTCTGGTTGATTGCAAGCATTCAGTCAGCCTCATTCACCTCGGATAGTTTCCCTCAGTCTCCCACGATGCAGACTCGAGGGGTTTTGCTGGCATTGTGTGCATCCCGCTTTCCCACCCACTTCCTCTCCCGTGCTGCTCCAGCCTTCAGCCATGCCTTCCCCATAGCAAGGCAGTTGCTATGGGAAGAACCCAGAACGAAATGCTGAGAGCTGCTGGTTAGCTGTAAAGTTGCTCATAGGGAACAGAAGATAATTTGTTTTGGCTGTGCAGTTTTACACCTCAGAGCAAATTGCAGCTGCTTTTCATGTAGTTTGTTTTTTTCAGAAAACTAGTGTTCCATACCCCAAAGGTTTAGCTGGCAAATCTAACAAAGTTAACTCAATTCTAGTCTTTTGTGGGGTACCCTAAACAGAGTGAAGTTTCTTTGTGTTCCCTTTCTAGATAGGTAAGACAACAGTTTTTAAAAATGTGGTGGTTCCTAAATGCTAATGTTTGCCAGGTCTGCAACGTAGAAAGATTTTCTTTTTAATCTGATGGAAAGACAGAACAGACCTCTGAGTACATGGAAATGGAGCATTTCCGTACTAATCCGATTCATCACTTCAATTTGTAAACGAGATCTCCAAACTGTCAGCCACGTCTTTGTGTACGCAGGAGAAATTTCCTTCGTTTATTCAGAGAGCATTGCCTGTCATTGTCATTACTGCACAGTAGCCCCTCTGGGCTGACTGAAAAGGTTCACTAAGCATTAAGCAATGGGAGTTCCCACAGAGGTTTCTGTCTTTCTTTTGGAAATGTGTAATCAACTACTGGGCTGGATTACAAATTGGGTTGGTGTTTTTTATTCCCTGGTACCAAATTCAGGAGTTCTGTACTCAGTATTCTCTAAATGCTGCAACACAGAACAGATGCACGATTTTGAAAGTGGAAAGTTGTGCTGTTAACTCTCTGATTTTAATTTGAGCCTCTACCATTTGTAATGCAACACTGGGTAACCAGTTCACCTGCTTGATACTGGAACATTATTCTGTAAAGCTTAAATTGCTGCTGTTACTTTCTGGGGCAGAAAGGAGAACTCTTCTGCCTGAACTGATGAACTTTTTTTAGTCTTGGTGTGATTCTGGTCATGCGAGCACCAAGGTGTGGTACCACTGAATAAAAATTTCCGCTAGAATGGGCTACTAACAACTTTCCTTGGCCACTCTGGGCATCACAAATTCTCAGAGAAATTATTTGATGTATACCTCAAACAGTGTACATAAAATAATGCCATCTACCATATTACATTTTCCCTTGCAAATTATAAATCTGAATGTTGATTGGCTTGAAACAAATGTTGGTAATAAAAGACAAATGAAGAGAAAGGTCAAGTGGTTTGAAGAGGAAAGATGAAGAAAACTGTCATTGTTGTGGAAGCTGAACATAAGACCGTTTAGATCACACTTATGCAGCTTCCAATGGTTTGGCACTCCTGTGATGCCCATGAATGAGCCAGTGCTATTCCAGTTTGATGGGAGAAATGTTTCTGGAGTTACTAACCAGGTGGCTGGTTGTCTCGGTTGAACTCTGGAAGAAGCCATTTGTCTTTGAAATAATATGGGTTTTTTGGCTTCCAGGAGGAGTTCTGTTACCCCGTGGAATGTCTGGCTCTGACAGTGGAGGAGGTCATGCACATCCGTCAGGTGCTTGTGAAGGCAGAGCTGGAGAAGTACCAGCAATACAAAGACGTCTACACTGCTCTCAAGAAAGGAAAGGTAGGGCTGAGTCTGGGGAGGCTCTGAAGGGTAGTGAGGGAGGCCAGTTGCACATTTGTTTCTTACCCTGTATTAGAGAGAAAGAAGAGTTACCCACCAAACATCCCCTAAATGTGCAACACTTGAGTCAACTTCCTTGAATTATGTCCAGAAACATCAAAACTTTTCATGGAAACACCTTGTTTAGATTGTCTGTAAAAATGCAGAAGCATTTGCAATTATCAGAGTCTATCTGTACATATCTGGTTTAAACTTCACTGACTGAAGTGATTTCTGTCCCCATGCCTTCTGCAGGTTTGGTTACCTTTTCTGTTCCAGAAAACAGAATTACAAATAGCAATAGAAAACTACAAGTTCTTCATATATGAATCCTTACTATCAAGCACAGTGGGAATTAAAGCCTTCAGAGAAATCAAGCCCCATGTGACCCCAGAAGGAGGTTTAATATTAGAGACCTATTAACTAATGCATTTTTCTGTAAACTGCAGATTTGAGATTGGTACTTCCCAGTAGAAGCAGCATCCTTTTCTCCCACTTTTGACTTGTGCTTCTTGAACACTTCCAGCAAGTCTATTTTGACTTCACTATGTATTTTATCTACAGGCCTTTCTGTGTCTAGTATGCGGATTTATTTTAAAGATTTAATACATTTAAGGCAGAGGAACAAGAATCTTATAATGTCATTCATTAGATTCAGCTGTTACCTGTTGTCATGATATATAAAGCTTAGTCATGAGCTTTTATCAAATCTCAAAGTAGGTTGAGGCTTTAATTAATTTATCCCACTATTAAAATTCTTCGCTTTCATTTCTAACCAGATTTATCTAGTTAACGGCAAATGTTTAATTTAGGCAAAACAATTAAAGGCCTAGTTCTGAATAAATGAAGGTACAATTCTGGACCTTCTTCTCAATATCCTCTTAGAAGTACAGACCCCAGAACTGGATGTAGCACTGCCACTGTGGCCTTGCCAACAGCAACTGGTCAGTGAAGTCATCCCTGTGTGGGACTTTGCTTAACATTGAGGATTCCTCTGTTCTTCTTCCTCTAGCTCTGCTTTTGCTGTCGAACAAGAAGGTTTTCTTTCTTTACCTGGTCTTACACTTGTCAGTTCTGCAAGAGGTAAATATTTAATGTCTGTTAATAAATGAGTACTATTTCAGAGGGAAGATTGTTGATTTATACATTAGAAAGTCTCAAACATTTCTGCTGCATACTGTTGGTTGGGTTTATTTCTGTAACAGTCTATGTTTAAAAAAACTTTGCAAAAACATTTCCTTCGTAAGTGACAGAATTGCTTCCTTGGACTGAAACTCTTGACTAAAAGTGAGGGAAACATTCATTTGTTCTTTTATGCTTATGGGAAAGCAAGATGGAATTTACTCAGACTCCCCAGTCAACAGTTCCACAACCTGTGTTTTTAGGGGAAACATTTCAATTTACTTTTTTGGCTATTTTTTCAGTATTGGGGCAGGGGAAAAACAAGAAGGAATACTTAGGGGCAAAATGATAAATTTGAAGTTAACAGTGAGACAATAAGTCAGAAGATCTATGTAACCACTGAGTTTCGTCTCACTTACCAGAGGAGGTTTCTTTAGAGGAAAACCAGCTTATTTTTCTTTTTTTTTTTTTTCCTATTTTTCAAATTTAGATGTAGCTCTTGTTCAGCATTTCTCCTTGCTTTTGGCTTCGTGTTCTGATTGAAGTTACTGTGCTGAAGAAGCTTTAAAAATGAAAATGTTTGTTTGAGGGGAGGATGGGGGAGGGTTCTAACTCCTGCAATCCCTTATTCTTGATTTAAACATAATTTTTCCCAATGGACTGATTCATGCTCTTGCTTTCTTACACAGGCCTGTATGCTCACAGTGTTGCAAAAAAGTAAGTAAGGAAATTTATGTTTTGAGCCTTTCTAAAAAGCTGCAATCTTTGTAGTGATGCTGCACGTTCCCTGTGCTGTTCTCACCAGATGCGGCTGCCATCAAAGCCATACTCCACCCTTCCCATCTTCTCCCTGGGACCTTCAACCTTGCAAAAGGGAGAAAGCTTCATGAGGCCAGAGAAACCCTCTACCAGTCACCACCATTCCCTGCGGAGCAGGTGAGAAATAACCCGGCCTCCTCACTTGTGTCTGTTGCAAATGTTCCCCAAGTGTTTCATGCTGGGTCATCAATCATGAAGATGCTTCTCCCCTGTTTTGTAGTTGGCAATGTTTCTAATGCTTGTAGTAACTTCACTGGAGCCTGAAAAGCCAGGTCTCTTCTACTCATTGCTTTGATTTAGAAATAGCAACAGTAACAGTGTCTTAAACCTTTTTCACATTACAGCTGAAAAATAATGAGAGTCTGGGACAGCTGTATTTCTGTAGCACCTCTGAAAAAATATCCTTAACATGTCTTTTTCTGGTGTGAATGAACTCTTTGGAGATAAATCTTGCAGGCTAAAATCATCACTGAATGGGAATTCAGTGATGTCCAGTGCACAGATTTATCTTTTTTCCCCTTAATTTTTATAATACCAATTTTCATAATTTTTTTGAATTTGATATTATCAAGTTATCTGTTGGTTTTATATCTTATACACAGATGGTTGTCAAAGCTAATCTGAGAGACTAAAAATAAAAGGAATGCTCCTTTTTGAGGGAATCTGCTATATAAACCCTCTGCACAGATCACCATTGCAATGATGGTGTGTAGATTAGCCAAAGACATCAGCTATTTTTAGTTACTAGCAAGGTTGTTTTTGCCAGGACAGAAATGTTAGACACGCCCTCAGTCAGTGACCCTGCAATGTTGCCAATCCAGGCAGAAGCTGTCCTCTCCAGTGTTTGGTGTAATTTGGGACAGGAGGAAGGAAAATTTAAATCCAGACCTTTCCAATGGGATTTTTGCTGGGGCCCACAGCCAAGTTGCCAAATAATGTGACAGATCCTGCTCTTTTGCCTTTCAGGTTGACCTCAAGGTCCAAGTCTGTGGATAAGTCACAAGAAGAGTTTCCCAAAGAATTAATGGAGGACTGGAGCACAATGGAGGTTTGCGTGGACTGCAAGAAGTTCATCTCAGAAATCATCAACTCCAGCCGGCGCAGCCTGTCTCTGGCCAACAAGCGAGCCAGGTTAAAAAGGAAAACGCAGTCGTTCTACATGTCGTCACCAGGAACCTCGGAATACTGCCCCTCGGAAAGGACGATCAATGAGATCTGAGCCGTGTGCCTTTTGCTTTGCTTCCGTCTCCATGAGGTCATCATCCATGAGCGAGGTCACTGGAACCCGATTGTCATCCCGTTGCTTCGTTCCGCTTGACTGGCTTGGGTTTGCGTTGGATCACGGGATTTCCTACTCCAGCAGTTCCCGGGGACCCGGAGCGCCGTGTTTGGATCAGTGCAGGGCAATGCACGATGGGTCAGCTGCTCGCGCCGGGAGAAAATCAATAGCTTGGAATTGTTGCCTCTTTTGTACTTGCGCGTCGAAACGAGAAAGCCTTTTCTTGCTTTCAATCTTTTTTTAACCATGCTTTGAATCATTTTCCAGGAGATGAGCTGAGAACAGGTGTCTGATGGAGAACCGGATCTAGCACAGTGTCAGTGTTAGCACAGTAGCAAGCAGTAGGTCCTGCTGGCATTCCCATCCTCGGAATGCTCACGCCCTCGCTGAGGCAGCCAAGGGCCATGTCTCACACCAGGCACCCAGCGTGAGCAGCTCTAGTCACATCCATCTTCCTTTGAACCGTTTTGGTTGCTCTGAGATCAGGGTTCAGCACGGGATTCTACAGTGTCAGTGTCCTGGGGCAAAGCAGGTGACAAAACTCTTTGCCCACGTAGTTGGCCACACCCCCGAGCTGCTGTACTTCTTAAGCCTTAGTGTCCTTCTGAGTGTCTCCTGGGCAGGTTTTAGTAGTTTCCTTTCTATCTTGAATGTATGATAATGACTACTAGTAGCAGCGAGTTTTAGTAGTAGACAAAGTTGTACAGTTTATGGGGAGGACGGGAAATAAGGGAGGCTTCTAATTTTAACTGAATACCTGTAAAGTTGTTCTCATGGTTACTCAGAGGAAACAGAGAGTAAGGTGTAAATTTGTATTATAATGGAGCACACAGATACTGCTATAGTTCTGTCTGACAGCATATCCACTAGTAACCCCATTTTTTCTGGGGTTTATAACTTGGCTGTAAAAATTCATGTTCTGCTGAAATTTGGGACAGTGCTGTCTCAGATTGGGAGCGATCTCTCTTTTTTTTTCCTTTAATCTTTTCTTCATTCTTTCCCCCTTTTTAATTCACTCACAAAGGAATGCTAGACTAATTGTTTAGAAGTTCCAACAATTTTACAATGTTAACTGACATCTCATGCTTTTTTGCACTTTTTTTTATATTCCGAATACTTTTTTTTTTTAATTCAGTCATAGCCAGAGTTTAGTCAATAATTTGGGGCCAGATCTTTTTGGTATTTAAAAACAAGCTAACATAGCCAAGTTATTAATACTTGAAAATCAACTACTGTAACTTTTTTCATAAATTTTTTAACACCCTGAGGCATATTTAATATCTATTTAGCAGTGTATTATAGAATGACATAGCAGAAAAGTTTCAGATCTATTTATTAACATTTCTATACTTCGAGTTAATGAGAGATACCTCAGAACTGCTCCAAAGTAGCTGGGACTGGACTTCCATAACATAATTTTAAAGGTGTATTAATCAAAACAGCTTCCTCTGTCCAAAAAGCCCAAGAGACAGACTGCCCCTCTGGCCCTGGCAAGGCACAGTGCCGAGGCTGAGAGGCACCAGGGCTGCTTGGCTCCCACTTGGCAGCCTTTGGAGCAGCCATCCATATCGTCTCTTTTAGGCTGATTTGCAAAGCACACGCAGAAGTCTCTGTAAACCTTCCCAGGGAGTCAGCCATCCTTATTTTTTGTTAAAAGCCCCCTTGGAAAATGAGAAGTTTTGCATATGTAGGGCTTATTGAAATAGTTTCTATTCTTTTCTGAACCAATGCAAACAGGAAAAGCAGGGCTCAGTGCTAACTCTCCCTCCTTGCTGTCCCATGTAAGGTCAGGTGTCACAGCCCTCTCCTCGCGGTACCTCTGGAACAGTGTCCTGCATGTTCAGGCACCCGGAGCACTGGCAGGAGACAGGGATGTGGGATTGCAGGGGAGCAGCACAGGCAGGCTCGTGGGAAAGGTTCTGCTGTTGCTGGAAGGGTTGCCTGATCTCAGTCACATCAGCACTTTTTCTTGTTTCTGTGCCAAAACCAGGCTGTGTGTTTGCTGCACAGTGCACCAGGGAAACCTGACAGAAAGAAATGCAGGAAATCTCACTTTGCATCTGCCCTGTTGTTGTTGTTGTCACGATATTTTCATGGGGTGCCCCAGCCATGTTAGAGTCACCCAACCCTCTGCTCACAGTCTGCTTCCCTGGTGTCCTCAAGCCACTGAGGTGCAGGGCATCCAGCACATTTATGTTCCTCTTGGAGAGGAATTTGGGATGTTGTAGAGCAGGCAGGATGAAGGACTAAGTAACTCCTCAGCGTGCAAAAGAAACAAGTCTTTCATGACTGTGCCCCGCTCCGCTCTGGCAGTGTCTGGGAGTGGCTCTGGGGCAGTGGCAGAGCCTTGTGATCCAGCCTGTGCCTTCCCAGAATTCCCACAAGTCCTTGGCTCAGGGCAGGCTCTGCTGTGCTGGGCAGGGCACAAACACTGAACAACAATGCAGTGGTTGTACAGACGGCTCCCTGTTGCTGTCACAGAGCTGCCATGGGCCAGGGCCTGGATAACCTCCCTTTTTCCTGGAGAAAACCCTCCAGGCTGCTGACACATGCTGTGGCAGGCTGCAGAAAACATGCTGTGGAGGCTGCCTCTCCCCTTGGCTCCCATCCCTTCTTCTCTGGCACAGTTGCTCCACATTATCCTGGCATTTCATTCTGCAAGAGGAAGAGCAGCGGGTTGGTTTGTCGTGGGAAGCTGAAGGAGCTCAGCTCGCTGGTTGCCTGGCTCCGCGGAGTGGGCTATTTTTAGCTTTCCATCTCCTCCCTGCCCGCACCAGCATCCCAAATCCACTGCAGCCATTGGCCCAGCACCCCGTGGTGCTGCCCAGCATGTCCTAGTTACTGGCTGAACTTCACATCAGCACCAGAGGGGGAAATCAGAAGCTTGTAAATATCTGTAATATATTTATTAATATTTAGGAAGTCTCCATCAATCATGCAATGGGAATTGATTTTCCCATGATGTTTTAAAAAGGAAATGAGTCTTATTTATATGTGTGTTGGCTGTTATCTTTTATTAGAGTTAACGCTTTCAGCCCCCTAATACAGTTTGCACATCTTAGAGTGAATTACTGCTGAAAAGAATGCAGCACTAGCACAGTGAACTCCGTTCCATGAATTTAAAAATTATTTTCTTCTTTTTTTTTTTTAGCTTTATTAGTATGCCCAAGGTCTGTTAAAATATATCATGGGAGACCCAAGGAGCTAAAAATGCCTCTGGCAGCATCAGTCTTGTTTTGTATGTGAACCTGGTTGTGGGGAATGCAAAACCAGCTCTGCCTCACGGCGGTGATGGAAGATGCGAGCAGGCTTTTGCTGCAGCTCTCAGACCTGACCTTTCAAGTGTTCATGGTGACAGTAGTGTTTTGGGGAGTTGTCGGGGTATTTTTTCCCTTTCTGCATTACTTCCTTTATACAGGGAGGGGTGTTACCTGGTGAAAATAAAATGCCTTTCCATTATAACTTTTGTCTGTGTTAATTATTCATGGGGAAGCTGATTTAAAGGTTCTGTCTCTCTCTTTTTCATGCTTTTATAGTTTTGTAAGATCAGCCAGATGTTCCTTTTGGCAAAGAATTGTTAACGAAAATGATTGCATAACAGCTGAACACTGGCTGGGCTGCATGAAGGGATGAAAACATGTCGAAGTACCCTTAGAATAGCAATAAAAACTGCTTGTGTAACCCCAGTGATGTGATTAGCTCCTCGTCATCATCTGCAGACAACTCCCTCTGTTATCAGTGTGCTGCTTCTTCCAACACCGGCAGGCTGTATGTGAGGCAGCACGTTTGTCCTGCATGTAGTACAGGCTTTGCGAAGTCTCCATCCCTCTCTCATCATTGGGAGAGAAATGCTGACAGTCTTTCAGAGAGGTTTTTGACGGATTCAGTTTAGTTTTTAAACCAGAAGTGGAGAGAACATTATTATCACAACTCTTAACGATGTTCTCTTTTCTCTCCTGAGCATCCCTTTTTCCCCAGTCAAGTTCAGCATCAGCTTCCCTGGTTCGTTACTGGCTGCATGCTCTATAGGTTAAAACTAATTTAGAACCTCCACCTTTAAGCTCCTGATTGCTGCCTTCGTGCTTTACTTCATCCAGCAGCTCTGCACTGGATGTCTGTCTTACAGCTCAGTCTCATTTGTGAAACAGTGACAGCACACAGGCATGAGAGAAAGGTGCTGCAACTCTACACTCTGGTGCTACAGCACATGGATTATGTTCATGTTACCAGAAAATTTTATACTGTTGCCATGTTGATAACTTGGAGCTGCTCTGGTTTATTTCTTCTTTTGTATGTGTGTATCTTAAGGCCACTCTGAAAATGTTTATGAATACCTATTCCAGCTATAAACCTCTTTCATTGTTTCTGTCTGATTTTTACTACTGTGTTTCAGATTTTTTGGATACCTGAAATTACCATTCCCCAGAACTTCCATGTAGGAGAACCGTGACAGAGGGGCATTAGCTCAGCCTGATGTGATACACAAAGCCACAGAACCCCCGTGCTGAGTGGCACCTGTGAGTTCCAGCAGCCCAGAGCAGAGGCAGCCTGGGGCCTTCCCTGTTCCCTCACCTTGACATTGAAAAATCCCAGAGCTGCCCATGTTGCTCAGCTGCCCTGGCACAAGCTGTGAGCTGCTCCATGTCCCAGTGTCCCCAGCTGCAAAAAGAGACTTCAGAGTGATTACAAACTGTTTAAAGAATTTTGAGAGCTGCTGCTGAAAAGCTGAGTGCTCAGCGTCAGAGCTGACAGGATCCTGCAGTGCCAGTTTCCATCTGCTTTCAGTACTTGAAAACAATTGGCCCCACTTCCAGGTGAAACGAATTCCAGAGAGGTGAAACTTTGACAATCCAGGACTTGTGAATGAATTTTTCTGTGGTAGGTCTGCACTCAACAGATGTCATGGGGCACAATCAGGAGATGGAGCTAAATAGGTATCAAATAGACATGGCAAATTTTATGCAGCAGTAGCTTAGTTTGTTTATTTGCAATAAACCAATTCAGTAACTTTCCAGATTCTTCCCTGGTCAGGCTGTTTTGCAGTGGCAGTGCCTGGCTGAACTGAGTGTCAGATGTGAGGTAGCCCAGGCTCTGTATCCTGTATCCAGGAACTGCTGCTGTCTGCAAAGGCTGGCGAGATGGGTTAGAACATTTCTAGAGGAAGCCCTTTGGAACAGACCCTTCAGAACAGACCTTACTGTAGCCAATTAAAAAATACATTTGTAAGCAGATAGTCTTTCAAGGTGTCAGGTTACTACTGTAAACCCATAGCTAAAAAAGACCTGTTTGATTATTGATACATTTGATTTTAAAAAAAACCAACCCCTAAGAGCACTCAGTACAAAAAACCCTGTATTCTTGGTGCCTCTGATGCAGCTGAAGGTGTTTCCACTAAGCTTCAGGTCCTCTCTGCGTTTCTCTAACCAGTGACACCAGTGCTTAGAAATGGGAGCCAGCAGTGCTTTGGCTTTTTCAGGACAGGCCTTGGGCCAGACAGTGCAGTGTGGGATTGTTTAACTGGATTTCAGAAATCTGAGTTCAGAAATCTGCTAAATCTAGAATTAAAGGACGTGGGCATGAGTTGATGTGAGTTCTGCAGGAGGCTGGCTTCCAAAGCTCAGTGGCCATAAGCACTAGTTCAGCTGGCACAGATCTACAGAGGCAGCACTCTCATGGCCCAGCTTTCAGGAGAGGCAGGGACCAAGGCCCAACTTCAGCTGAGACAGTAAAGGTGGGCATGTTCCTGTTGAAGGGCTGGTGGTTACATTACCTCCGAATCAAAAGCAAATTGAAGATAATGAGAAGGGGTTTTGAGCTGCATTTCTGTTAAAGCTGGTTCCCTCTCCCCAACCCTCTTCTTTAATAAAGGAAAAAAAACCCTCCCAAATGGGAGGTGCACTTTTTGGACATGAACAGGCCTAAAGCACAAACCCTTTCCCTTTGAGCTTCCCCTGCTTCTGTGCTGTCACTGTGCATGTACCATCTGCACGTCTTCAGGGACACCAGGGGCATCAGCTCTAACAGCGAAAGGCAACAGAATTGTCTTCTGCTTGTTTCCATGTTATATGGTACTGAAATGCAATTCCTTGTTTATGCGTTACTAATAAAAAGCTCTTCAAAATTACTGCATTGCTCTCGCTTTCTTGGGCGAACTGTGAAGACCACGGGCACCATTTCTTACAGGGCACAGCTGGAAAGGCCGTGTTCCACATTTGTTTGGCCAGGCAGAGCCTTTGCTGCTGCAGATCTTAACTAGGTCAGAAACAAAATTAATAGCAAAGTAAAATAGAAGGTGGTGTACCAGCAAGGCCCCACATTAGGAGCCCTTACTGATCGTTTCACTTGCAGGTGCCTTCCAGTAAAATGAGAATCATACCCCAATCACCTCAGTTGTGGAAAAATTAAAAGGACAAGACTTGTGCTTCACAGAAATGCCTTCTCACTGAACAAATCCGTAGTGAAAGCATGACCTGCTCCCCGGAGCTGGGATTAAAAGGCTTAGCCCATAACCTGCATGATTCTGACAGGTGGCAAGTAGTGTTGGTGGGGTAAGAAGACAATTTATTAGATAAATAAGGTCTTATTTACAAGTCAAGGCTAATGATTTTGGATGAGTCTTTCCTGTTCTAACACAAAATGAAGCAGCTGCCAGTCCCAAACGGAGTTACCAGTCCAGGCCCAGAGGACCCCTGCAGAGCTTTTGAGCAGTGTGTGGCTTATGGAGAGCTCCAGGGAGCCTGGTACTGGATCCTGCTGCCTACCCAGCACAGAGTAATGGAAATTATTTTTCTGCAGCTTTCTCAGAAAACCAACAGCCCATTAGATATTAGCACTGTCACACCCAGAAGTGTTTTTTGAAATTGCATGTGGGATTTATTTTGGATAGCACCACAGGGTGCATAGACACTTCACAGGCCTGCCCTTCACAGCTCCCAGTCTAGCAAGGTGCAACAGGAGGAATTGGTGTTGCCTACCCACCACTGCTCCTCCTGAGGATTTGAATGTAAAGTGTCACATCAAGGAACATGTCTGGTCATCTAACTCAGTGCTAGGTTATTACATTGTCAGACACATCAGTGCCCAATTTGTGCTCTGCAGCAGTTCCTGACACCACCTGCTAAAGCTCAATACCTTTGCTTACCTTAAGCAAATCTTCCAAGAGTACAGGAGCTTTCACTAGGATTGCCTGTTGTCCCAACAAATATAACCCTTCCTCCATCATGCCTGCTGACCTGATGGAGGAAAAGAAATAAGAAGCATGGGGGAACATGGAAGACTCACACTGGCACAAGACCAAATTAAGAAAAAGACAGGATAGTCTGCACAAACCCAATTAATTACACACCAGACCATTTGACTACACTGCCTTAAGTTAATGCCTTTTTGTTGCTAACAAGCCTGCACCTGCACAAAAACCAGACCTCAACCAGAAGCCAGCCTACCTTGAGTCTGGTATCTTCAACATCTTAAAATCCTTCCAGGGCCAAGAACCAACATGCCCAGTTTGCCGCAGTCTGGGAACCACCGCTGCAGTCTTCCCTTGCTGCTTCCCCTGCAGTCAGGAACCAGCTCTTCCCAGCTTCTTCCTTCCACAGCAGGTGTGTGTGATGCAGCTGCAGGGACAGGGGAGCAGCCACACTTCTATCCAATCTGGAGACCTGATGTGCTGGCACCAAATTCTTAAAATCCAGCCACCTCCCTACATTGCATGCCCCACTCCGTTTCCCTTGAATTGCAACCCAGCAGCTGAGAAACACCGAACTGCAGCATGAACAACCTCTGCAAACACCCTCCCTCTCACAACTCACAAAACCCAACTTCAGTTCGACTTTCAACTCTCAAAGTGCAGAATTCTTATTCAGGATGGCACTTGCTACCTATTAATAACAGTTACAAGCACTGAGCTTTCTTCTGCTTGGTCCCCAGCACTTCAAGAGCTCTCCAAGTAAATCAGTGCTGACTTTACACCAATTCTGCTCTACACGTTTTTTTCCTCCTACGTACTTTTCCTCCTTCTGCTCCATTCCAAAAAGCTGCACTGTGCTGCTCCCACAAGCAGACCAACACTTTCCCTCACACACAGCTTTCTGTCTTTGAGATACCTCAGTCAATGCATGTGACATAAAACCGACTTCAGAAATATTTTTTAGCCATTTCCAGTAAAGGAAGAAAAGATGGAGGAGTTTCTCTGAGGAGCAGCCAAAATAAACAATTCCAAAGGCAGGGGGTTTTTTGCCTCAAGGGCCAACTCAGACTATAACAGTCTAAGAACTAGAATGGGAATTGGGATGCTTCAAAAACAGTGTTATGCACAGCACAGACAGCTAGAGATCCCACCAGATCCCATCAATCTGATCAGTCACATGGCCAAGGGAGAAGAAGGATGGAAGCCCCATATGCAAACAATGCAGGCAGGGAGCAGAAGGGTAAAAACTGCCCAGGAAAGCTCATGGGAAATTAGGAACCACTTCATCTGCTAAACGCTGGAGCCCACCTAATCCCAGTGTGACCCACTGCAAGGTCCTTTCGACACACTGGCAAAATGAGCAGCTGCAGGAAGATCAATAATCCCAAGGATACATAACTGGCACCCACCTCTAAGACAAGAGGCAGCTGAGTGATGAACAGGCCTCCGAAAGGAATTAGTCTTTTTCCTACCCAAAGCTTCCCCACTCTCCTTTAGCCTAGAGAAAAGCACAAGAGGACTGAGCACAAGTAGGAAAGATGCTGATACCTGGCAAGTGGAGAAGCAGATTGAAAAACCAAGCATTCAGCCACATAGTTCCTAAGTGGCAGGAAATGATGGAGCAAAAGCAGCCCAAAACCAGCGGGGAATGAAACCGAAAGGAGATGCTGCAACAGAAACAGATAGGGATTAGTTCCTGCAAGAAGGAGACAAAGTGTCAAGGAAGTGACCCAGAAAACTGAGGTGTAATTGGTACCGACCTTAGGGTGTAGCAGAGGAGTTCGGCTCCAGAGAGCCTGTGGTGACTTACTGGGAAGCCAGTGCTGGAAGTGCTATGCACATGTCAGCCAGCCTTAAGACAACACTAAGCAAATATTTCATTTCTGATGCAAGAAGCAGCTTTAGACAACTCTTCTCCCAATCCATGAACCTCTCCAAAAGCTTTCCTAGCCCTGCAGACAGTCGTGTTTTCATCACCTCCAGTAGGCATGTACGGAAATGCTGCAGCACAGGTTTCCAAATGCACACACACCACCAACTTTTCCCTTTTTTTGTGCACAGCTCTGCCACAGCTGCACTCCCCTTCCTTGCAGAACAGCACCAGGGGCTAGAACATCTTCTCTGTTCCTCACCCAGGAAGTGGCATCACTCCTGAGAATGGGACAACAACTGACCTGTGCCAAAGCTATCCGGCATATCTTCCAGACAGGGGCTGCTTTAAGCTCTAAGTTCTGAAATAGGAAGGGCTTTAGGTCCACATAAAAAGAGCAATGTAAATATTTGCTATTCATTTAATTGCTTTGAACTAAGAGACATTTTTTAAAGTAGGTTTATTCATTAGGATCATGTAATTTAGTTACACCCAAATTAAAGTTTACTTTCAAACTAACCAGAATATGAATGCTGAAAATTCCCTTAATCTACAAACACTTTAAAATTATCATATCAAAACAGTGACCAACGTTTTACTCTTCTATTTTTTTAGAATTTACTCATGCTCTTTAACAGCTTCCTGAGCACATGCTTGCCACTTGAACAAGTAAACATCCTTGCAACATTTATTTCACTTTGTGTGCACACCAAAAATAAGTTAAAATGCCCTAACAGAGGGTTCTGTCTGAGAAACATATACCACACCTGGATCAAACATGACAATTCTGTAAACATCAGACAAGGCTACCGTCATTACCAATATATATTTATGCATATTTAATAGGAAACCGTTTCTGCAATTACTGAAGTATTTTTCCAGACAATGAGAAGAGTTTAAAAGAATTTTAAAACCATTTTGTACCCATGTGGAAAAGTGTTGGAAATGTTTGGTTACACTGGTAATCAACAGAAAGCACTCAGAAAGTAGAGTCCATTTGTTGTTCTTTTACTCTTGTTTTCTCCATTCAGGGTATGAAAAGTTTCTCTTTATGAAACATTATCATTTGGATTTAAAATTTTCTGCTCATTTCTCATTTCAGCTCTTCTGGTTACTGCATCGATTTCTCCCTCAGTTAAGACATGATGTGAAGAGCAAGGACCAGTGGAACAGCACGGTCTCTTCATTGAAGTAGCATGGAAGTACCCTTCTTAGCGATAGTAAGTATTTTCCAGCACCTTCCAGTAATCACTACTCCTGTCCTCATAGGGAGGGGAGGAACTAGGACAAATTAATAAATAAGAAAATAAATTATACCCTTCTTCCCACCAGAAAAACTATTTTAGGTTATTAACACCAATAGAAACTTTATCTTTGTTTGGATACAAACATCTAAGAGGTAAAGTATCTGTGTGTCATGTTCAGGCAGCACATTTAAACAACCTAAGAAGAGTTAGCGCCACACGAGATGTAGCCTTTCAAGATGATCCTCTAGATAAATATCAAATTCTACAGTATCATGTTCTGACTCATGTAGTTCCCTTTAACTGGCCATAAGACATTATCAGATTACAAACTAGACAAAATTCAGTGCTCTAGGACCTATCAGCCCTTCACAGAACAAAAGTTCACACAGAAAACCCTTAATCCCACACATGCATTCTTTTCAAGCTTTTCAGTTTGAGATGGTGTAAACACAACATGCCCTCTACCTTTGTTTAAAAAGGCACATTTAGGTCGTTTTAAATGTGCTAAATGTTTTGTTTCCAGTGTTAAACATAAATTGTTCAAATGAAAAGAGCAAAGAGCATCTGCAGGAGGTCAATTTAACCTTCAGTAGGCAACAAGAGCTGCTGTGGAGGTGATGGATGAGGTTACTTTTCCGCTGATCCAGTATTCTTATAAATGTACAAAACCTCTGCAGATCAGCCTTGGGAGGGAGCTCTACAGAGCAGTCTGCAGAATAAGACTTTTCTGTCAGTTACTTGGTTTTATTTGGTGAACCCAAATATTTGGCTTTATTTTTCTGTGGATGCTGCTGCCATGGCTGGTTTGACCCCCTCACGCGTGGACTTCAGCTCCTCCAGTTCTGTGTTTAGTTTGCTGATCACCCACTCCAGGGCATCCCGACCCTGCCAGAAAAATACCAGAATTTAGGATCAGAACAGACACTCCACCACTGCTCAAGTTTCTATAGTTCTTCCTCTGTCAGACATGAAACTTGTTTTAAAATCAATGCCATGCCCTGCATAGTTTGATACCAGATTATACTGATAATTCCTTAGCATCTTCTTATGCAAACTTCACTGCAAAGGCATTTGCTTCACCCCCTAGCCGGAAGCAAACGCAATGCTGGTGTGAGCTCCCAGCAGCACGCCGAGGCAGAAGACCTAATTCAGCAGTCAAGTTTCCTTACCTAAGGGATTTGCTCTTTTTGCTGTTTGCTGCTCCCACCACCCAAAGAGTATCAGCAGATTTATGGCAAAAACCAGGTACTGTTCCCAGTTTCATAAGCCAAGTTATGTGCAGAGTTTTTGAGAAGATCCAGGACAAAGAAAGTCTTCCAAGTGCTCTTTGAAGTAGCAGCTAAGTGATCTGATATCTATCAAGAGTTCAGAAGTGGACTCACAGTGAATTCTAGATTTGTAGACAGCAATTTTTCAGCATCTAAACCAGACTAATTAGAGACTGGAGCTGCACATTTTATATCATGGTATGGAAATGCCTCAAGCTTTTGACAGCCAGTGCTTCAGTAAGAGGTGGAGAACCCAGGACAATGAGCCTGTCAAAAACCTTTTACCTTAAGAAGACCCTGTAGCAGCTGCACCCCAATGACCACGAGACGCAGCCAGCGGCACAACGCAGCCAAGAAAACAAAGAGAAGGACTTTAACTAAACAAAAGTCAAGATTTTAGAGCTCTGCAGTCTCAGAATAGCATCTTTTGCCAAAGCAAGCAGATGGGATCAGACCAGGAAAACCTCTGGCCTCTTCTTCACTTAAAGAAAAGTCAAGAGACATTCACTTCTATTACTCTACTAAGAATAAGAAGTACAAACGGTGGAGAGCAGTAAGTGGGAGCCACATGGCTCTGGCCAAGTCTAGAATTCTGGAGATAAGTGTTTGAGCCCAAAAAGTCATAAATGTTCAGGGGAGCCAGTGTTCAAGCCTTCTGCAGAGATTGATAGAAAGGAGGGGAACACCTTCCTCCACACACAAAGTTTTGTTCCAAACTGTGACATGCTAATTTTGTCGTATGCATTAAAGGTGATAAAGTGCACAGAAACCTCATAGTGTCCAGAACTTGCTGTTGTCCTTTATAAACCACTAAGCATGAACAAGAATCTGCATAAGCAGCTTTGAAAACTTAAGAAGCTAGGGAAAAAAGAATGTCAGAACAAAGCTCATACACTCTGAAGGACTTTTTTTCCAGGCTAGAAATGCTATTCTGGAATAATATGAGAAGCCTGGATCTAAAGTGCAAAGTGTAACCTATTAAAAGAAATAAAATTTTACTATGAATAGGAGCTCAGTTATCTCAAGACTCTCACTAAGGTCAGTGAAGGGCTGACTCGGTTTCTCTTTGGGTTTTCCACATTCCAGGAATTCACAGAATAAACAGCAATTGCTACTTCTGCACTGGCAGGCAGTGCTTAAACTGAGAGAAGTCATCCAGACATCACAATAAAGTGTTCTGCTCTTGGTCAAGGCTCAGAAAGGGAGATTCAGCTCCACCCCAAATTACCTCAAGAACTAGGATGTTTAAGTTAATTACTTCAAGAGATGCCTTTAAAAGATACTAATA
Organism: Aleadryas rufinucha; assembly: GCA_013397815.1. NCBI lineage: Eukaryota > Metazoa > Chordata > Aves > Passeriformes > Aleadryas > Aleadryas rufinucha. The sequence goes on along the minus strand of VZTH01003043.1, from coordinate 7,815 downwards.
ATATTCAAGAAAGCATGATTGAAATTGTCCACTTTAAGTATGGGTTGCTGATAACAGACCTTAGAAAGAATGATTTAATTTCTAAGCTCCCTCCATTTGAGCACCAAAGTGACTGTTCTTCAGCAGGTGGTAACTTCCACCTTCTCCACAGGTTGTGCAAGACCTAGGAACGCCAGCAAAGCACGAATAAAAGCACCCAGACACGGGCAAGCTACTGCACAGCAACAAGTTGTAACTAGCTGTGAATTAATCGAGAGGAGTGCTCCATAAGCAAAAAGTAGGGGGCAGGGAGGGGGAATCATCTTTCAGTAAGCAGGCATTTGGACATTTAAAAGTCAGGTTTAAATATCCTCTCTGAGGTGACACAGGCACAGAGAACTGGGACAGCAACAACTTGGATGTTATATTTGTTATACTGCTCAAAGAAGACTTGTCAGAAGGTCAAACACCCCTGCCACAGAAAACACTTAGAAAAACACTGAGATTCTTTTCATGCCCTGACTTGAAACAATCACATCATTGTGTTTTACTTCATATCTTTGTTGATGAGATAAATTAATAAAAAAAATCCATTACATTCAACTGGAGCACCAAGATATTTCCTTCAGTTTTTGAGAGTACATAGGTCTGTGTATATCTCCTTAGACCTGCACATACTGTATGCCATATTTTGCAGCTAAGAATAAACTTGCAAGGAAGACTTCAGGAACATTCTGCACAGGAAATTATGTTAGAAATCTCAACCAGATGCAAAGCCTCCAAGTGCCATGAAACTACCCAGTTACCATAAAAAATCTGACAGAGGACTGCCTATAAAGTCTCATACTGTACAACAAGTTCTGCAGTAAGTCATTAAGCAAGCGCATTCATCCCCAGGCATGCATGTTGTGTTACTCATTATTGCAGGTGTCAGCAGCATGATGTGTCTGGCAGAACAAGCGCTGCATATGAAGATTTGTTGGTAGAGCTTAAGTGACTGGTAAGTGCTGAGCTTTTGCAGTTGATGTTTTCCAGAAAAACAGCCATAAAAGCTTAGTGGAATGAGAACTTAAAAGCAAACACTCATGGCATACACAGATCTCAAAGTAAGCAGTGTAAAAAGCCCGACTTTCTTAACTAGGAGAAGCAGCAAAATGGATTTCTTTCTTTTTAAGAAATCTTATTGGTTGAAGCAGAAGCCAATACAGGAATGACAAGGACAGGATACACTGACTAGTGGAAGGAAAACAAAATGCATAGACATCTCACAGAGGCAAACACGCTCAGTTCCCTCAACCCTGAACTCAGATTTGTTCATAGTCACATCATTGCAGGGACATGTCATTACCAAAATGAATATAACTACAAGACCAATGAAAAGCAGGAACAGTCGGGCATCCTGACAGCTTCAAGCTTTGCACAGATTTCCTCAGAAGGGCAACAATATTCCTCAGGCAGAAGAAAAGCAAATACAATTCCGCTATGCAAAAGATTACCCCTGTTAGGCAACCTGTTTCAAGAAATCAATTTTATATCCTCAGAATGCAGTTCTGTTTCATTTTTATAATGCCAATTCCACTCACTAGCCAATTTACTAATTACTTGAGGTACCACCTTTATGCACTGAAATCACAGAAACTAGGACCAGATTAAAGATGTGGTGGAGAGACTCCTTCACATCCCTAGCTGTCTGCAGCCTTCAAGCCACAAGCAGGACTGTGTGGCACAAGACATGGCTGCAGCAAGTTGGCTGCCCAGTGGCACAAGCACGGGTTAGTGGATCCAGCCTGGACTGGGGCTAGGCTCACCCTCTACAGCGGCAGTGCAGTGAACACGTCTGCCATTCCTGTATGCAATGTGTGTAAAACAGACATGCAGGGTAATTTATGAAATCCACGTGACAACAATCCATGCACGTATTTGCTAGAAAGCTGAAATGCTGTACCAAGAAGAAGAATGCTGCCATTACCACTAGTTAGTACAAACTGCAGGTGTGGAGAACTGCTAGCTTAGAGCGCTTTCAGAATTTTGAATTATCCACTCAATAGCATCCCACCCCTAGAGTAACACAAAAAGATTCACAACAAACGGCAAATGATTTTTCATTGTCATTAAAAATAATAATGCATCACCTGCCACTGCTACCTCAGAGCAAAATCTCAATAATTCCTATTTCTTCAGAACAACAAAACATTTTTCAGTAACTGTCATGAAGTTTAAGAGGGGTGCTTAAAGCACAGAGACACAGCACAGCATGCAAGAAGAGCTGGTAGTAGCACAGTAGGTACTGACTAGCAAAGAAAGGGTTGGTAACAGCAATTACAAATTCCTGCTAAGTTCAAAATCTCTAGAGACTTTTCAGTGAAATATACAGGACAAGAAAGTCTTTCTGATTTGCAATAAGCTTGTGAGCCAGTGTGTTCCTTGAAAATGGCAGAATGGAACAATCTTTAAAAGAAATTGAGCTCTCTCAAAGGCCACACCTCAACAGGTACCAAGAAATTTTTACAGTTTGTCTGACTTCAATGAAGACATGCAAATGTAACCAATGCCTCAAGAGGAATTTGGCCAGCATTTTTAGGTGTGCCTGACTTGTTTTGGCACACCAGCTAACTAGACAGTGCTCTGCTACCTCTGGGTCAGCCTGAAGTTCGGTTGTGAGACAGGGTTTGTTCCTGTCTTTCAAGAATATACACCCCACACAGACTTTTAAATGGAAACCAGATCAGAACAGAACTGTAATTTAACTGAAATACTTTCCATTTCAAACAAACACAGAGAGCACCCAGCTAGGTAAAGGTACTCTTCAGTGTCTAGAAATGACCCATCACTCCTTCCCCATCCCCTGATTTTAACATGCTTTCCTCTCACTTTAGGAGAAGCACACAAAAGGGTGGAAAATGAGGCATTCTCCTCTCTATCTAGTTGGTCCTACCAAGTTGGCTTACGCGGGCTTGATCAAGGAGTAATCCTCACAAAGATGAAGGGCTGGCCAAAGCCGAGAATCTCTGGCATAGCAGGAGTTACCTGGGCCAAATTCCTACTGTGCTGAACCCCTCCAGCAATGCAGAACCCAATCTCAAACTCCTAACAGCACTCATCTGCTGTTAGGCAGCAAGGCCTATGCTTCTCTAGCAATTCCATTTCTTCCCCCAAGAACTGTAGGACAAAGTGCCCAAGAATAAGCACTCCCAGAGCTCTGCCTGTGCTGAAGAGCAGCTCCATGGCTGCAAGCCAAGTAGAAAAAGCATGCACAGGACATAAGAGTCAGTGCAGTCTTACCCAGGGGAGCCAGTATAGTCTCACCTCTTCAAACAACATGCTTCTGCTTACACTACATTACTTTAAGCCAAAGGCAAGGAGACAGCTCAATAATGGATGGGAACTGGAACAACTGACAAAAGCAGCACAGAAAATATGCTGGTATTAACTCATAAATCCACATTATAAAGGCTGAAAGTGAATTCCTAATTCCTAGAAATAGGAGGATAGTGTTTTAAAAAGTACTTTGGAAAATAAAAAATCAAACCCCAACTAATAAAGTTTGTATACTATTTGTAACTGTAGCATACACATAGAAGCTTGTTTGTTCAGCTGTGCAATTCTAGTTGAAAAACAAACATTTAGTAGTGACATCTTTCCATATTTTGGGAAATTATATTCTGCTTCCTGAGGTTCTATTAAAAAATCAATTGAAATACTGTGCACAAAGTCTAGAGAAATTAAATGTAACATTCAACACACACCACTGACAATTACTATTTAAAAAAAAAAAAAGGAATGGTTGGGTGGGGGGAGAGAGGAGAAAACAGAATAAAGACGTACCTTTCTGGCATTAGAAGATATTGTGTTTGCCATCAAGCTTTCCAGATAACTGCTCAAGCTAATGCCTTTAACAGTAATAATTGCTTCTTGAGTTAGCACAGTCCTGTAAGGAAGTAATGAAAGGTTAACACCTAAGCTGAACTCGACTAACAAATTGTCTCCTAGACACAAAGAAACACACAAATATCCCTACTTACTTTTCCGGGTTTTCTGGATGAGGTGTGTAAACCAGTCTCTCGTCAACAGACACCAAGTTTGTGAGCGTAATCTTAAGAACAAAAACAGAGCTGAAATCCTCACTTCCCACCTTTCATTTTTCTGTTATCAGCAGCATTACTCAATAGCAGAGCACTCAATTTAATGTCAAAATAGTGTACACAGAATATAAAACCCAGAACACAGTCAATAAAAAGACCCATAAAGGATGAATCATCTTCTCCTATCCTTGATCTCATTATATCAAAGTTCCCATTCACAGTACAGAGCACCAACAGCTTTCTCTGAATGTCGAGTCTGATTTATGGCCGGCAATTCAGAGAGGCTCTTCCTTCCAGACCACCGTAACACTACTTGGACTAGACAGAAAATTAATACTCAGGAAAGACAATGCCTCTTGTACAGAGACAAAGCCCTCCTACAGACAACCCCATGTTAAATCTGAGAGTTACGAGTTCCCAGGATACCAAAATAAAGCGCAATGCTTCATTTACATTCTATGAAAAAGGGCATTTCACATTAAAACTTTTGTTGGAAATGGCAGAACTCATTCATCTAAAAGTCAAACTATTTTACATGCATTCTGAGAAATAATCTTGCATTAAAAACAAAATCACAAATGTTTGATGATGAAGTATTTAAATTATGAGAAGAAGAAAAAGAGAAGAAGAGTAATCTTAAGACACTGATTAAGACATGTACATTGTTGCCTCTAATGACAGACATGGACACATTTCTAATCTAAATGTTAAGAGCAAAACATCCAACTTCCAGAACTAATGATCAGAAACTTCTTAAGCCACGACTCACATTAGTAGAGCAAAGTTCCATCTTTTTTTCCACTGGATCTACCACAGAATGTTCCTCAATGTAAGTCAGAGTTCTATTTGTTCCTAATATCTGAAGGGGAAAAAAAACGTTAAGTACCAAACAAACAAACTGAACCTTAAAACACATAAATGCCAAGTTCTCAGTGACCCCAAATAAATACAAAGTAATTCATGGATACCAGAGGACTGTAATCAGTGGTGAGACTTCATTGTCTAGATTGTATCAGCCACAGAGCATGGCACAGACCAGCCCGGAAGGCATTTACAGACATACACAAATTTCTGCTTTTACTTTACTTGACATGAGTATCTGTCAGCTCCAATCCAGAGGATGACATAAAAGTGCATCACACCCTTAATAAAGAATGAAGGCTTTGAAAATGTACCGCTTTTACAATACTGGGCAATCCCCATTCTGTGCTGAGAAGACGGTGACTGTGCAACCTCCCCTGGTTATCCAGGCTCCTGTCGAGGACATCTACTCCTACCACACATGGATTCATAGGGTTGGGGTACTTTCTCATAGCAGCTTTGATCACGGTATCCCAGGGGTGTCTGTAAAAGGAAGAGGTGAGAGTATTTGTAAGTATTTTGTATTCAATCACAAGTATTCAGATGATACTAAACCAGGATATAGGTTGTGCAATATGGTACATGCTGTACAACTTCATAGCTCCCAGAAGTCCCTTTGGAATACTGTTATGCCTTGGAAAGGCAATAAGAGAGTACTGACACAGAAACAGAAGAAAAACTAAATTCTTCTCTCCAGACTGAAGCAAGGAATTATTAACGCAAGACTAAGAAAAATGAAGGCAAGGGGCAACAGTCACTCACTGCTAGAAGTGACATTCCAAGTAGTGCCCACAGAGATGGTGGAAATCTCAGCTCATTCCAGAACTCAACCAGGAAAGCAACCTGACCTCACACTTAAGCTTGCCCTGCTTTGAGAAGAGGGCTGGACTAGATGACCTCCAGGAGTTCACTCCACCATTAATTCTTCTGTAATTCTAAGCATACCAAATAAACTAAAAAGGAAATCATTAGCTTCTGCTCCTTCCTATAGGAAAAAAAAAGCAAAGTGAAATTAAGTTGTACTAAAAAAAGGATGATCAGGAAGTTCAAAATAAAGAAACAGATTTTTAGAAACCCCCAAACACAAGCTCACAGCCTTGTGTCTGCACCTACACTACCGCTTCCAGCAGTTTGTTAGCATGAATTCCACTCATGGATATCCTACTCAGAACTGTTTTTATGAAACAAATTTTGATAACCTCAAACTCCTGGGATCAAAGCAGTCCTGCTACTCAAGGCCAGACTGTCCACACGGCTCTTTAGGTACTTCAAATATTTCCTTCTGAAACAGAGGAGGCTACAATTTCCATGGACTTGATCCAATAGAGAAATTCTGTCCCTAATTATTTCTATATTCAGAATAACTGACTGCCCTGACATGATAGCCTTACAGCCTTTAAAGGTATGTTTAAAAATTCAACAATTGGTATCTAACTTAAGAAGGTTTAGGGGTGCCAACTTGTACTTAAGAGCTGCACTTAGGGCCCTAAATGGATTTTATTTTAGTCTTAAAATAGACTGGTACAGAAGGGCACTGACAGTACAGCACAACAGAACAATGAGAAAGTTGGAAAAATAAGTTCTTTTTCTAACAAGGAAAGTGTCAGAAAGCTTTATTGGTGCAAGAAGGAGAAATAGGAACTCTCAATTCCTGCAGCAGGAGAGCTGGAGGATTGTTCCTTGTTCCATCTTCAGTGACTATACACCTCCATCAACACAAGACAGACAAACTGAAAATAACAAAATTCTGTTAAATGTCCCTAAGGGATTGAGTCAGAGATCTGATAAGGCACAACAATATTTTATTAACCATTCAAATGAACTACCCACACACATTACGCCATTAGATGGGGGTGTTTTAATACAGAACTTGATGAGAAAAAGTCAAATAAAAATAGCTTTTGCATTCCCTAGGTGACAGATACTCATGTCAAACTCAGGAGCTGTGTCATGCTCGAGTACCTGCATCAGCGCAAAGAATTCAGTTGTGTTGAGGTAGTTAAAGAAATTCAGAGCAACGCATCTGGGATATTTTGTAAATATTTTAAGAACTATCACCCAGGGTACTCTTCGGGCTTCAAGACTTTTAGGACACCTGTAGCAGGAGAGTCATCGGCGGTGGCATTCCCAGAGCTGCACCAGCACTACTGAGCCCTCCACGGCAGCTCCCAGGACAGCTTGTTACACATCTCTTGATACTTTTCCCTGTTGTTTCCTCCTTACACAAGGGTGGAACTGGATGGCCAGAACCACGCTCCATTCAGACAAGCACTGATGGGAAGAACACTTACTGAGAGAGCTGGCTGCTGGCGGGGCACCTCAGCGGCAGTACCTGAGGCTAAGCTAAGGGACAGAGTCACTCTGTCCACACCTCTTGGAATATATCATCGACTGCATCAGTAGTTTGGGATTTATTTTTATTTATAGCGTGAAAGTTATTTTTCTTAAACACCCAGACCTCTATCAAGCTATCACGCTGTCGGGCCAGCTCTACCACTCCATCCTGTTGGAATGCTATTATTCCCGAGGTAGAAGCCCCGGCCGCGCAGGAAGGAGCTCGAGGCGATGCAGGACCGGCACCGCCGAGGCCCGTTCCCATCCTCCCTCCTCCCCCTCTTTCGGCCGCGCCCGCAGCATTCCTATTTCCGCCGTCACCCCGGCGGGGCCCGGCTCGCCCCGGTCCGGTGAAGCTCCGGGGTCTCGCCGCGCTCTCCGGCCCCCCCCGCCCGGCCCCCTCACCCGAACACGTGCTCCGAGCTCCAGATCTTCATGGCCGCTCCCGGTGTGTCCCCTCAGAGCCCGGCGGGAAGGGCGGGAAGCAGGGCGCGCGGCGGCGGCTGGCGCGCGGCGGCGGTGGCGCCCGACTGACTGACAGCCTCGCGCCGGCCCGGCG
>VZTH01003042.1:275-25178 GCA_013397815.1 Aleadryas rufinucha | reverse complement strand
GTGGCCTCCTCTGGACCCGCTCCTGCAGCTCCGGGTCCCTCCTGTGCCGGTGACCCCAGGGCTGGACACAGTCCCCGCACTCCAGCTGGGCAGTCCATCTCCCCCGGTGGCGATATTACGGCCATCGCACTTTTCTGCTGGGGTAACCCACAGAGGCGGCAGCAGGCGATGACAAACACGCACGGAGGAAGCGCTTTTTTGCACATTAATGTAGAAATATAAGCCGGAAATGTCACACGGCGGTGGCAGGAGCCACCCCCGCCACCCCGCAATGGTCTCTCCCAGCTCCCCCCCGGCCACCGCGCCGCTTGGTCTCACCTGTACAGGATGACGTCATAGAGGCAGCGGCCCTGCACGTTCAGCGCGTGCGCGTACAGCGCGGGGGGGGCGTCGCCCGCCGCCACCAGCTGCGTGACGTCATTGGTGAGCAGCCCCTGCAGGAACACGGCGGCCTCGGCGCCCCGCACGCCCAGCAGCGCCCGGCCCAGCGGGAAACAGGCGGTGGCTGCGCCCCGCCGGCCCCGGCACCACCGGCGCAGCCCGGGCGCCGTTATTGCCCTCACCAACATGGCGGCCCCGTCAGAGAGTCCCGCCGCCGCCGCCCGTCAGCGCCGCCGCCATCTTGTGTGTGTCCGCGGGGAGGGCGACACCTGCTGGCGGGGACGGGGAGCCGCGGGGACCGCCCCCTTCCTGCAGGCCACGCCCCGATCCCGTGACCACGCCCCCTCTGACGAACCCAGTCAATTTCTTTGGCCACGCCCCATTTTTGGCCCCGCCCCCTCTTGCTCCGGTCACGCCCCCTAGGTTTGGCCACGCCCCCGGTGCTGAGCGGGGCCGGGCGCTCCCCGCGATCCCGAGGAAGGAATTTGGGAACCCCCCCCCTCCTCGGCCTTCCTGGGTTCCCCGGGTTCCCCGGCCATGGGGCGAGCGAGGGGAGCAGCCCAAAGCGCTCCCACGTCCCGTGGTTTGGCTGTGGGCGCCGTCGGGGGCTGCCCAGCCCAGCTCTCCCTGCCCCGGCTGCTCCCCATTTAATTAGAGAATTAATCAGGCTGGAAAAGACCTCCGAGGTCAGCGAGTCCAACCTGTGACCGAACATGTCTACTAGACCATGGCACTAAGAGCCACGTTCCTTAACCACCTCCATTCCTGCCCCTGCTGAGCCTAAAATCCCCTGGAAGCTACAAACAGAGAGAGTACAGAGCCATTCTCCTCCTCTAAGTCAGGGTGGAAAACTGACTCCAAAGGTTTCTCTTTTCCTCTCTTTATTTCTGCAGGACTCACCAGCTGCCCCCCATCCTCTTTTAGTGCTCTTGGAAAAGCTGTCAGTGGCTCCATATTGGAGTAAATTACAGTGTTTGCCAGTGGGAATTTCTGCTGAGCATTGCACCTGGATAAAATCGTGGAATCATGGAATGGTTTGGGTTGGAAGGGACCTTTAAAGGTCATTTAGTCCAACTCCCCTGCAAGGAGCAGGGACATGTTCAATCCATGAGGTTTCTCAGAGCCTCATCCCAACCCCACCTTGATTGTTTCCAGGGATGGGGAATCCCTGAGTTAAACCCCCGCTGTTAAAATCATGGAGCCGCTGTTTGCCCCCCTCTGGAACATTCACTGGCGCTCTGGGAAGCGGAGCCTGGAGGGCCCGCGTAGCCCCGGGTTTGGCTGCGGCTCGTTCCGCTGGAATTCATCCCACAGTGCACGGAACAGCCGCGAGTCACCCCCGTCACTTGCGATTCCCCTTCTGCAGCGGCTGCGATCCGCGCTGGGGCCATCCCGCCCCTCCCCGCTGCCAGCACCGGCACTCGAGCGGCTCTCCGGGCAGGGGGAGAGTCGCCTGGCCCCGAATGACCCCGCTAAAATCTCCGGGACAGGCAGCACCAGTGATGCCATGATGCTTTTTTTTGGTTTTTATATATACCCCCTCTAGATACTCTTCTGTATAACTTTTATGTATTCTTAAGGGCCTTTTAGCCCACACACTTCTAATTCTTCAGCTTTGATAACCAGCACAGACCCAATATTCCCTTAAGCCAGGAGACCAAACATCTCAGAAGCCTCAGACACCGAGGGCTTCTCTGGAACACATTTTGTAACCTGAGCTAGGACTGTCCAGGGGGGGAAAGTTCCTCGGGGAGGGGGGTTCACTCAGCCTCTCATTGGGGAATCTTTGATAAATATCTTAATTAGTAAAGCCTATAATGAGATACCCAAACTATTGTGGGTGTGCATTTGGATGTGCATTCCAGCGTGCTCCACCTGCACAGGGCGCACCAAGGATCCTTAAAATAAATACCGAGGTAAAATCCCCTTTTCCCCTCTAACCGTGTTTGGCTCTTGATTTTAAGACCAAGAAAAGGCATCAGCAGCACAAACACACCGATCCTAAAGCCCTGAGTGAAGGGACTCGTTTCCCAGGAGCTGGAAAGGCGCTCTGTGTTCATCCAGCTGGCCCTGGGCAGGGCTGGGCTCTCCCCTTGTGCCCCTGCAGTGATAACCTTATCACACATCCCCGTGTCCCGGCGGCACATCAGCTCCCGGCAGTGCTGAGAGATGTGGAGTGTTCACCCTGGAATTCAGGGCTGGCCCTGCAGGTGGAGGAATGAAGATGTGGACAGAGGTGGCTCGAGGTGACCTCGGCACGTGGACGTGCTCTGCCCGCCCGCTGGCTCGAGTTGTGTGTCAAAAACGGGGCTGAGGAAACCTGCCTGGCTCTGAGGCAGCTGAAGGAGCAGAGAGCTGATGCCCAGGGTGGTTCTTTTCTCTCCCTGGAAGTGGGAATGTGCCAGGAGCAGGAGCTGGGTTTGTTTTTTGAAGGAGAAGGGGGAAAGTCACAAATCTGGAAGCACAGCTGGGCTGGAACTCCAGAGTCCAGCAGGCACCATGGGCCCGCATCTGGATCCAACTTTGGGTGTTTTTTACCTGTTCCACATCCCTCCTTCACCCACCAAGCTGTGGGGATCATCAGTGGCCCTCCCACAGGCTGCCCTTTGCCACCTCCCTGCATTCCCAACCACCACAGGTTTTATATCAAACCCCACAGAGATATCTGAAAGGGCAGCAAAGGAAATAAAAGTGAAAATGGAGAACATTCAGGCAGCATTTTGAGCTTTTATTTGCTATTCCGCTTCCTACCGCTTTTATTCCCTTTCCTCTGGGTTTGCTTCTCTTTTATCACGGAGTTATGCAGCCAGTAAAGTCATATTTAAACATTTCAGTGTCAGAAACTACAGCTCTGCCAGCTTAGTGCATTGAATCAGCTCAGGGGATGGTTTCAGACAATCCATAGTGTGACTGAGACCAGCAGCCCTGGGAAGGTTTGTGCCAGCCCTCAGTCAGTGTGTGCCTGTCTTCACTAAAATTGGGGGATTCAAACCCTGCTTGGAGGGACAACACAATTCCCAAAGCTTCCACGACATTAATTTCTAGAGGAGGGTGTGGAATTCTAGTGGAGGGCGTCCCTGCCTGTGGCAGGGGGTTGGAATGAGGTGATCTTTAAGGTCTCTCCCAGTCCAAACCATTCTGGGATTTTGATATTGCCCCTGCTGGATCATCCCCCACCAGCTTTGTAATTTCTAGGGCTGTTTTTGGACAGAGAGCATGAGGTGACAACACACAACATCCTTGGCTAAGCCCGATCCCAAAGGGAAATCTCCCTCCTCGGAACACCTCTCATCCAGTGAGATGTGTCAGGGGGGCTCAGGATCCCTTCCCACGGCTCACAAGGTGGTGACAAAGGACAGAGATTCCCTCCCTGTCCCTCAGCAGCCCCTGGGTGGTTGCACAAGCTGCTGGCAGCCTCCTGCTCCATCAGCTTTCTGCTCTCTGCTCTCCCACTGCCCGAAACCCTGGGCAGCCCCAGGCTCCCCCTTGTGAGGGCTGATCCTTGGCATTTATTTGTCCCTAATTCATCCTCACCAGGGATAACCTCTGCAGCCAGCCCTGCAGGTTAATGCTGGCATAATAAACTCATTTTCTCCAGCTTTTTCTCAGGGTGTTGAGCACAAACCCTCATCCACAGACCCACGTGAGCTGCAATTATTCATCCCAAACCCTGTGCATTAAATATCCCCCGAGCTGTGCCCTGGGAGGTCAGCCACAGGCAGCTGGGACACGGGGCTGTGGTAAACCATAGCTGCACTTTTGGGACAATATCCCCCAGTCCTGGAGAGGAAAACATGGATTGTGGCTGGCCTGGGCAGTGCAAAATCAATGATGATAGGGGGGAAATTGCAAGGAAAACAGGCAGGATGCAGGAATAGAGCAAAGTGGTGGCTGAGTTTGCAGAGAGTGAGTTTGTGCATCAAAAAGGCTGTTCTGAAAGGAGGGTGGGCATCAATCTTTTTCTCCCAGGGAACAAGTGACAGAGGAAACTGCCTGAAGTTGCACTGGATGAGGTTTAGATTGGATATTAGGGAAAATTTGTTCACTGAAAGAGTGGCCAGGGATTCAAACAGGCTGCCCAGGGAAGTGGTGGGATCACCATCCCTGGAAATGTTCATAAACCACGTGGATGTGGCACCTGGGGACAGGGTTTGGTGGTTGTGGGGCTGGCTTAATGGCTGGACTCGACGAACTCAGAGGGCTTTTCCAACCTTAAGGACTCTGGTATTCCTGCTGGTGGGGCTGAGGGGAAGGTAAAGCTGTTATTGCATTTCCCTGGGAGGAGGGATTAGGAGCCAGTGGGATGCTGTGACTGGAATTCTGTCTCCAGTGAGGAGCAGCCGGTGAAAACAATGAGTGTTGTGATCCCAGGGAGAACTGGAGAGGCACTGGCAATTTTAGCCTGGCTTTCCAAAGAAATGAGAGGGGTTGCTATTACTCTGCCTGTTCCCAAAATACTGCTGGATGGGGGCTGCTTTTGCCATTCCTCCTTCTATGAGTTGGGATCAAACCCCCAGGGCAGGGACACCTCCCACTAGCCCAGGCTGCTCCAAGCCCCATCCAACCTGGCCTTGGCTCTTCCCTGTCTCTTGGTGGGACCACGTCCTGCTCATGACAAAGAAGTTGTCAACCTAGCTCAATTTCCAGAGAAACAGAAAAAAATGCATGTTTTTGTCCAGATTTTTTTTCCTGAGGACTTTTTGGAGAGGGGTTGTGAGTGAAGAGTGCCTGTGATTTAACGGGAGGAGCAAAGAGCGAGGTGGTTGGAAAGCCTCTCACAAAGTGCCTTCCCATCGTTTGCTCAGCCTGAATCATCAGTTTCTCCCAGATTCCCCAAAGTTCTCTTGCTTTTGAAAGCCCAGGCTTCCCTCAGCAGCTGGAGCTCTGTGCCCAAGGGATCTGCAGGCAGTGATTCATCAGGGAGACAACGCATCCCAAACAACGCGAAGGTCAAACGCTTCTTAAGGCAAAACTATTCTGTGATGATTTGTAGCCATATCAGGGAAAACAGAGCTCCTGCGTGGCTAAAACAGGCAAATCACAAACAGAGGAGGATTTCTTCTCATCACTCAGAGCCCTTCTCAAGCAAGCACCACACGCTTTGCATACTGTAACAAAATGTAAGTTTTATTCCATATTATTAGTAATGGATGTGGAAGAGCCACAGCTGAGTTGGACTGATGTCCCTTTCCCTTTTCACCAGTGTTTAATATTCTAACTACAGCCCAGATGTAACATTTACACTGAAAAATACTTACAGGTTCAACCTCATACTCCAAAAATTTCTAGTACAAATACAGTTAGTACATTAAAAAAAAAAATCAACAACCCAAAAAAAAAGAACCAAAATAACAATCCCAGACGCTTTGTAACAGCACAGACTGGTTATGGCCTCGAGTTAAGTTCAAGTATTTCCCAGTGGAATGCAATGCAAGCAAGAAGGTAATCTGGCTTTTGTGGGACATTCCTGGCCCTGAATGGTAAGAAGAGAAATCTGAGTGTGGGCACTTTGTCTGACCGAGTTTAGCGAGAGAATCGACGTTTACGATCAGCTCAGCCACAAAGCTAAACCTGTCTTGTGTGTGGACAAAACTGCTACCTGGAGAAAAGGAAAATAAAAAAGCAAAGCATTCATGATACCATTGGCATTTCTTCCGTGGCTGATGCTCCACCCCCTAAATGAATTTCCTCGAGCTGCTGGTTGAGTTAGGAATGGTTGTGGTGGGGATTTTGCTTGTGGCTATGAATATTTTGCTGTTTTATCCTCTTCCTGCCCCAGCTGACAGGGTAAAAGAAGGGACTTTGTTGCTCCTGCCCCGAAAGGAGTCATTCCTGCAGAGTCATCACTGCATTTGGTCACCTTTGTGGCAGTGACTCAGTGGAGAAACCCAACATCCCAAAGGGTTTAGAGGTCACAGAGTGGAGGAGGAAGGGGGGAAGTGAGCAAGTCAGTATATATGTAAAGAATAATAATAATCATCATTTCTATTCCTGGGGCTGTCTGACCCATGCTGGCTGCAGTGTGGGATCTGGGAGAACCAGGATCCCTCCTCCCCAGGCTCAGAGGATCAGCAGTGTCCTCCAGGCTGCCTGGGACCTCGCAGGCAACTTTTCATCCCTGCCAGGCACCCATGACACCGGAGCATTCCTGCTGGGAATACGCCCTTGTGCTTGAGTCCCTGTGAAAACGCTTGGAAAACACGGGAAAGCAGGGTCAGCTCCCCTTGGGAAGGGATGTTGTGCAGGGAAATACTCCAGGCCTGAGGGATGAGCGGGGCTGGGAGTGGTTACCCCGTGTCCCTGCCCGACGAGGGGGTTATTGATCCCCCAAGAGTCTGCCCTGGGTCATCAATACTGCAGTTATTGACTCAGCCTGTGGAAAACAGCGTGTGCCTATGAGATGTGAGGGTGACACCAGCTGGGGAGAGGCTCCAAACCCTCTGCAGGACCCACAGGACACTCAGAGCCCCCTTGGCTCACTATGTGACAATAAAAAGGGGGTTTGAAGGATGGCAGGAAGGTCCCCACTGTACAGCCACACATCTGGAGGGGGGAGCAACCCCCAGGCCTGCAGGAGATGGGGTTTTGGGGAGGACCAGAGTGGATGAAGAGGAGAAGGGAGGGAAGGTGGCACAAGGACCAGCACTGCCACACTGCTGGGAAGATGTGGAGTGGCTGGTGTTGGTTCAAAGACACCAGGGAAAACCACGCTGGAGAAGCAGCCCTTGGAGAAAGGTTGATGAGACTGGAGGTGTTCAGCTTAAAGCAGATTTGAGGGTGAAAGCACTCTCCAAACACCCAAAATACGCAGAGGTTAAAGGCATGAGACTTCTCCATGTCCCCATGGGGTCGCAGAGAATGGTCGCATGGGGGTTCATGTCACCCTTTAGGGAGTTATTTGATGGTGGCAAGTTAGCAGGAAGATCCATGGTCTTTTCCCACCCTCGTGCTCTGAACCTGGAATCTCCTCCCATGGGCACTGCCCATCTGAATTGCTGGGGCAGCCCTGCTGCATAGCCTGGGTTTAATGAGTTCATCAGGTCTCTGTGACCAGTTTTGGGGGGTTTTGGCTCAAAATCTGCTCCCTGCTTTCCCCTACAGCGAGATGTTTGCCAGGATTGTTTCCTGGAGCAAGAGCAAGGGAGTCACGTTCCTATCCCTGGTGTGGTGACTCACGGGGGGATCTGCAGGTCAGCAGGAGCTGAGGGGCAGATCTGAGTCACCAGGAAGTGCTCAGGCCGTGTCTGGTGCTGAGGGAGGTGTCGCAGGTAGGGGCAGGAGGAATCCCAAATCCCAGCTCCTGCATGGGACGGTGCCTTCCAGCGTCGTGTGGGAAGCACAAGTTTATCCGGGGCTGTGGTGTTGTTGCTCATGGAAAAGGAATCAGAAGAACCCAGGCAGCATCCAGCCATGGCCATCCTCAGAGTTTCCATCCTTCCCTTGGGATCATGACTTTAAATACACACAGCTTCCCATGGGACACAGGGCTGGGAATAAAAGAGAAGTCCCACTGATGTAGAGGGCAAGCTCGTGCCCTGGACAGCTGCAGTGACCAGGGAACAAATTTCCACCCAGGATCACCTCTCTGTCCTCCCCAGCAGCCTGGGCTGTGGCCCTGCAGGCATTTTTGCCAGGTGACAGCAGCCCTGTGAGCACCCAGCCTCTCCTGCTCTGCCCAGCACATCCCCAGCCAGCAGAGAGCACATTCCCACCCATGGGACAAGGACAAACAGCATGGCTGGATATGTTTGTCTCCCCACCACCGTGGTGTGACCTTTCTGAACCTTTCCTGCAACATTCCCAGCAGAAGGGGATGGATGCATGTTCCTACTGGCTGCTGCTGTGCTGCTGCTCCTCCTGGATGGAGTTATCCATTTGTGAGGGGAAGATCTCCAGCAGCAAGAGCAAACAGCATTCCAGGCATTTTACCAATGCCTTCAGCAGGACCAGGAACGAGCCTGGAAGCATTCCCCAGACTGTTACACAAAGCCATAAAGCTGAATGTTTGCTGCTGGATACCTCGTAGGATGTTTCTCTGCTTTTCTTTTAATTCTACTTTTTTGCTTCCAGGAGTGTTCTCTAGTGCATGGCACAGCTCAGCCGAGGCTCCCAGGAGATGAAGGGCTTTTCCAAATTGTCTGCCCGTTCCCAAGAATGGCCAAAGGGCTGGTCACTCAGGGAACAGGCATCCTCAGGGCTTTTAGGAACTGATCTCAAGGACATGAGAGTGATGTCCAGCGAGAAGTTGTGACTATCCTATGGATAAGAAATACTGGCACAGGGACAGCGCTGTGTTCAGGGAGAATTTACTCCTTTTGCAGTAGGTTTGATCTCGAAGGCTCTGCCTGTTTGGGTTCCCTGTGGTGCTGATGAAACCACCCTGACAAAGCACAGCAGGAGCCTTGGAGCTCAGCAGCTTCATTTTAACATGCACCCAAAGTACCATAAGTGCATGAAAACCACCCTAAAGCCAAGCCCAGCTCAAAAAAAATTCCCCATAAACTCGGGGAAAAACTTCCTGCTGCTGTCCTGGTCCTGTCCCCACTGAAGCCAGATCTTCTGCAAAGCCCTCCCCAAGCAAGTGTGGGAATCCTCCCTGTTCCCCAGTTAGGGCTGGAGGCTAAAAGCCCAGGATGAGATCAGCCCCAGTCCTGGAGCAGCTGGGTTTTCCCAGGGGAGGTGGAAGGCTGTGGAAGGAGCAGAGGGTTGATGTTGATACCACATTTACACCTATCTCGCTATGTCTACGTTGACACGCACGTGTTCGTACGTGTCTGTATCTACACGTGGACACACACACACACACCAGAGACACACTATGCATAGATCTGCCTCCTGCCACTATTTATAGGGGCTTGATTAATCAGAAAAACAAATTTGCCAACAGTGCTTTCCCTCGATTAATCAGAAAAACAAATTTGCCGACGCCAATCGTCTTAAAATTCAGCGAGTAAAGGAGCCTAAACCCTTTAGGCTTTTGTTTTCCTGGTTGCATAAAGGCACTTTCTGATGATGTGAAGCAGCAGTTTGTTAAAAACTCTGTAACTGCAACAATTCCCATCACATCTGTAGCAAGTGCTACACAGGCACCAGTAGGACGCAATGTCACTGCCCGCTCCTGCTCCGGAGGCTTCGGAGCAGATTTGCTTTTTGCTTCGAAGCAGGGGAAGAAAAGATGAAACCTTCAGCCCTGTGCTGGTTTTAGGTCTCCCTGTGTGAGGCAGTCGCTGTGTTCCTGCCCCAGACCTGGTGTGGGTGCCAGCTCCAGGATCACAGCATCCACTGAGGCCTTCATTGGCATCTGCCAGCCCAGGCAGCCCCTCAGCCGTGAGCCTGCCGTGAAGGTCCGTGCAATGTGTCAGTGGTTTTCTTATCGAAGGATCAGAAATTAATTTGATTAGGGGTATTTAGTAATGAAACACTGCCTGGCCTGCAGCACTCGGGCCTTGCCATGCAGGAGGGTGGCTGATCCCTGTCAGCCTGACTTCCCTCCCGAGCCACCAGCAGCTCCTCTTCCCACCACAGCACATTGTCCGGTCTCTGCTGGGGGCTCCGGTGGTGACCCAAGGGCTGGGAGGTGTGGGGGGTTTGCTGTTACTCACTGGAGGTTCCTGTCACTCACTGGAGCTTCCCAGCTGGAGAACACGTTGGAAACAGGGAATAAATGTCTTTTGTTAACGCACTGGAAGACGGCACTAAATTGGTCCGAAACTCCTTTCACTCTCTTGACTTCCACGCAAAAATCGCGCCCTGCGAAACGAACTCGAGATTGACACCGAAAACCGGAAACAAACCGAAATAAAACCCCGCTCGCGCTGCCCTCTCGCCTTCCCGGCAGAGTTATATCCACACAGACGTCTTCCCATCTTTACTGCTGGAGCTGCCTTTCTCCAAGGAGGCCTTGGGTTTAGCACCTTGCTTCTCCTGGGCGGTGTTGGCCCTGTTCTGCTCCACCACGGTGCCCCCCGAGGCGGGGCTGCTGGTCCGAGAGGGCTGCGTGTTGGCCTGGGTGCTGCTGTAGCTCTGGAAGGCGATGTCCAGCTGCTCCTGGGCCACCCGCAGGTGCTTGTGCAGGGTGGACAGGTCCGCCGGCAGGTTCTCGTCCGGGCTGGTGCACTGCTGCTCCTGGGCCACGTTGGCCAAGTTCTGCTCGTGGGCCATCAGGCTGTTGGGGATCTTGGTGGACTTCTCGGATTTGACGACCAGGTTGTACTCGGGCGGGCAGGAGATGTTCTTGGGGTAGGCGTAGTTGTAGGGCGGCTGCCGGAAGCTGTTGATCTTCCGGTTGCGGATGGCATCGCGGATGGTCCCGAATCCCAGGTGGAACATCTCGCACATGTTCAGCAGCAGGCACAGGCAGCTCACCACGTACATCACCAGGAGGAAGATGGTCTTCTCCGTGGGCCGGGACACGAAGCAGTCCACGGTGTGGGGACAAGGGACCCTGTTGCAGACGTAATAAGCTTCCACCTCGAAACCGTAGAGCAAATACTGCCCTATCAGAAAGCAAACCTCGAAGGAGGCCCTGGTGAGGAGCTGGAAGACGTAGATTTTCATCAGTCCCTCCTGCTGGATGCGCCTCCTCCCGTCGTGCTTCTGCTGCTCCTTGCACTTGGGCTTGGGCTTGGCCTTCTCGTGCTCGGCCGCGTCGTCGGAGATCATGGGCTCCTCCTCGTCGGCCTCCATGGCGTCCTCCATGTTGCGCACGGCCTGCCAGTTGAGGGCGAACTGCTTCTTCTTCTTGAAGCCCTTGAACTTCTTCTCCTCCTCGGCCGAGCGGGCGATCCTGTGGATGGCGTAGCCCAGGTACATGACCGAGGGCGTGGAGATCATGATGATCTGGAAGACCCAGAACCTGACGTGCGACAGCGGCGCGAAGGCGTCGTAGCAGACGTTGTCGCAGCCCGGCTGCTTCGTGTTGCAGGTGAACTTGCTCTGCTCATCGGAGTAGATGGACTCGCCCCCCACCGCCGTCAGGACGATGCGGAAGACGATGAGCACGGTGAGCCAGACCTTCCCCACGAAGGTGGAGTGATTGTGAATCTCTTCTAGCAGGCGGGTGAGGAAGCTCCAGCTCATGTTGGTCATAAGGGCTACTCAGTTATAACCTGCAGGAGGAGGGGGGAGATAAAACACCAGAGCTGTGAGGTCACATCTTGTGTCAGCAGGAGGACCAGAGAAGTGACCGTCCCCTGTGCTGGGCACTGGCGAGGCCACACCTCAAATCCTGGGGTCAGTTTTGGGCTCCTCGTGACAAGAAGGACATTGAGGGGTTGGAGCGTGTCCAGAGAAGGAGCGGGGGAAAGGTCTGGAGAGTTCCTGAGGGAGCTGGGAAAGGGGCTCAGCCTGCAGAAAAGGAGGCTCAGGGGGGACCTTGTGGCTCTGCACAACTCCCTGACAGGAGGGGGCAGCCAGGTTGGGCTCTGCCACCAGGGAACAGGGACAAGATAAGAGGAAACAGCCTCAATTAACACCAGGGGAGGTTTAGATTGGATATTAGGGAAAATGTCTCCCCTGAAAGGGTTGTCAGGGCTGGAGCAGTGGAGGATGCTCCCACATCACAGAGACTCGTCCTGCTGAAACATCTTTCATTAGCAAAGCCAGAAAAATGCAAGGAATCAGCGAAAGAATGGGAATATTTATGTTTACAGGCTGATGGCCCTTTTAAGTTCCTCTTGAAACAAAGCAAAACAAAACAAAACTTTAATCAAATACAGACTGTTTCAAAAATAAACCTTGAGAAGCTTTCAAGAGAAAACCATGCATTTATTAGGAGACCTGGACAGCTGGGGAGGAAGGGCTTGTAAGAAGCATTTTGTGTTTACTTGCAGTGGGGCCTCAGCCCGAGTTCCTTGGGTGACCTCAGGCAGCACCAAAGGCAGGAGGCAATTTCAGTACTTGACTGGCACAGATACTGAGAGATGAGGGCCATAGGGAAAGCACCTGGACCCAAAGAACAGCGGAGGAAGGGAAAAAAGAAGAGAAAGGAGCTGTTTTCCTTTGTGGAAAGAGTAGGGACATCAACCCTAACTCTCCATGCGGGGTGAGCATGGCTGAGCGGGGGTGAAGATCCAGGGGGGAAAAATGATCACAAAATCCCAGAATCCTATCATTTTTGCAGGTTGGAAGGGACCTTAAAGATCATCTTGTTCCATGGGCAGGGACACCTTCCACTAGACCAAGCTGCCCCAAACCCCATCCAACCTGGCTCGATGATGCCATGAGACGTGAGCTTGGTCCTAACTTGGCTTCGCACCGCTGGAGACACAGAACTCTGCTGTGGGGTTTCCGTGGTGGGAGCAGCCACGAGCACGGCCCCACACGGGAGCAGGAGGGGAAACGTGCCCCGCTCTGTCCTGCACATCCAGCCCTCCTGGAATGCGATTTTCCCAGGACGGGAGCCAAGCGGAGCCCGGTTCGCTCGGCGCTGGTTTGCTCAGCGCTCGCCTTCGCGCTGCCCCTGCCGAGGGCTCTCGAGAGCAGGCAAGATGGAATTTTCTAACCCTGCTATTTCCAGATCAAACAAATCCCACTGTGTGCGAACACAAGCCCCCAAGTCTTCACACGCCGGGCCGAGCCTTTGGGAGCGCTCTGCAGATGGTGCTGCTCCTGTCCTGGGGAAACTGAGGCAGGGAGGGGAGAAACAGCTGGGTCAGAAAGCAGAAGGAGAGGTGGGGAAATTCTCCTCTCTGCCCTCAACATAGCAGGTGAAAAGCAACAACCCCCAAAGTTGCTGGGAACCAGAATCCCCTTCTCCTGCCCCAAAAGTGGTGCCTTGGTCAGTGCAACTGCAGGTGGGACAGTTCGGCCACTGCAGGACGTGGAAAGTGATGCCCACAGAGATATTCTTTATTTATTGAGGAAATTGGGTTTATTCAGGGGTGAGATTGGGAAGTTCCCTCTTTGAGTGCCTTTTTTTGCTTCCTTACAGTGGGTACCCCCTAAGGGGCCTTTAACCCTTCCTCTGTTGTGCTCACATTCAGGTGTGGGCAAATTGGGGCGTTAAATGATTTGTAGGATTAATCCAGGCACTCGGCCAAGCTCCAGCTGATGGGGGGCTGGGAAGGGAAGACCCTGCTGGGTGTGGGGCATGCTGCATCTGTCTGTGGAGCATCCGGGTCTGGATGAGGCAGGGTTGGATCCAGCCCCACCTTGGCTGGCCTCATGCAGGTGTCCAGCCCCCCAGCAGCTCCCATCTGCACCCCAAATTAGCTGCAAGCCCCAAATTGTCCTTAAAAACGCACTTTTAATGTCCCGCAGAGCAGTTCATTCAAAATTCGGTGCTCCCCTAAAGGGTTTCTGAAGCCTGCACCGAGGATAATTCACCATTTTGCAAGTGTTACTCATGGACACAATCTCCAAAGCTCCAGCTCACCTCCCAGGAGCCGTTTGCTGGGGCAGGGAGGGTCTGACCAAGGCTGTGACAGCTTTTGGAGTAAATATTCAAGTTTTGAACTGGTATTTATCAGGGTTGTTAGCAAAGCACCCCCTGGCTCCTCTGGGAGACACATTTTAGGAAGGAGCACCCAGTAAAACGCTCCCAAACCTCCTGAGTCGAGGAAAAGGACAGAAATTGTAAATTAGCAGAAGTGACAGGTTGTTGTTTCGAGAAGACCATCCCTGGCTGCCAGCCACCACCCTGAGCTGTGGGTCCTGCCACTGCCCCTGCGGCTCAGCCCTCTGTGCACATCTGGATCTACAGGAACATCTGCAGGAAACAGCCCCGAGCTGTTCTGCGCCCCTGGGACCCCGCCATGTGTGATCACACCTTGATGTCACACCCCTGTGTGTCCACCTGCCCTCCTGGCATCGCATTTGAGAGCAGGAGCTGAAGGACATGAGGCAAAAACCCCTCCCTACAAATCAGTTTGGTTAAACTTCCAGTGGGTTGTAGGGCTTGCTGGCTATGAAGACTAAACTGGGGGATTTCAATGCTTTTAATTGCTTGGGTGGGGGTTTAGTGCACCGTGGCGTTTTGGAATCAATTGTAAATCAAACAAGCTTCCAAGGAAAGGTTTGTTCACAGTGCTGATGAATAGATCGGCACCAGGAGAAGGCTGTGCCTCTTCTCCTCACAATCCCAACCATCCAAGCACAGAACATGGATTTTTGCTGCTTTCCACCTGCTACAGACCCCATTCCTCTGTGCAGAGTGAAAGTTATGCAGTCTGGGGAGAAAAAAAAACCATCTGTGTGGATCTGCAGCAGGTAGATGGATTAGATGGGGTGGTTCATGCAGCTCAGTTATCTCCCCAAAGAAAGGACTCCCCATCCCTCCGGCTTTGAAATCCACTCATTCACTCATCCATCATCACATGCCACCTCCAGAGGTGACACACAGTGCAGGAAACACACACAGGGCACAAGTTTCACCTCAAAGCAGCTACAGAGGAGGGATTGGACTGCTCACACCACCACCACCACCTAAAGGAGTCAGAACTGAGTGTAGCCAGTGCAGGAATGAGCTGTTGGCTCCACGTCCTCACCACGGTGACTTCCCAAAACCCGCTGACCCCTCCACACAATCACAGCTGTAGGAACTGGGAAAACTTTAAAACCCGAGTCTAAAATATGCCAAAGAATGAAAAAAAACACAAATCCGTGCTAGCTGGACGTCCTTCCGTTCTGCAGGGTTCTCACACCGCTGCCTGAACTGCGGGGGAAACAGTGGGGGGATAAAAAAAACCTACTTACAGAGACATGGTGCTTCTCGCGGTGGCTTTCCCTCCTCCACCGACATTCCTGTGCCTCCAATCCCTCCTCCTTGCCCTAGATAAAGCCCCGCCGGCTCGGTGCAGCCGTGCTCCAGCGGTTGGCAAGCGGAGCTCCAGGGGAGGATTTAAGGCGCTGTCAGACCCCGCCTTTGCGGGGCAGCCCCTGCCCGACCCCCGGGGCCGGTCCCACCGCCTGTCCCGAGCCTCCCGCCCTCGCCAAAGCCTCGGGAGAAGCTGGGAAGGTGCTCTACAGACAACGCCAGGCGAGAGGGGGGCACCGGGTTTCGAATCCAAACAAGCCGCCGGGTCTGGTTTTAGGAACGCTGCCTGGAATTTTGCTTGTGTCGGTCGGGAGTAAATTAATAGCATCAGCTTGTGGCACTGGTAACAGATTTGTAAGGCTTGAGAGCATGACTAATAGGGAACATGTGGAAAACACGTTTTGGCAAAAGTTCCTTGGCTGTTGGGGGGAAAAAAAATAATAATTTAAAAAGAGGGAAAGCTCACTAGTGGGAAAAACTGCCCTGAAGCTCCTGCTTTGCTGCACTGCCAGGAAAAGCTGTCCCTGAAGGAGGTGGTGCCTCTCTTTCCAAGCTGGTGGAGGGAGCAGGGAGCAGGTGAAGGATGGGGAAGGGGTTTTGAGCACCAACAGAGACTTTCTGGCCTCTTTGCAGCTGCAAGAAGGAATTGGTGGGATGGGGATGCACACGCAGCCTAAGGTGAGTGGTTTTCAAGAAGAAAACCTCCACCCTGTCAATCCAAGGATCACCTGCTCCATCCACAGGGAGCTTTGGCATTGCCATTCCAGCAGCATCAGGGCTCTGGGTGTCTGCTGAGGTGGAAGCCGAAAGTCCAGGCAGGAAGTCCACCCAAGGGCCAGCAAGGAGAAGGAAGCAACAGCAGCAGCCAGGTCATGGAAAGGATCTCTGAGGGCAGAAAGCATGGGAAGACCCACACTGGCATTAAGGGAGGTGTTGGAAACCGTATGGTTTATCAGGAACTTTCCTCCCTGGTGCTGACAAAGCGGGATCTCCACCCTGCTGTCACACCTCTGGTTTCCCAAAGAGCCTGAATGGACGTGGAAGGGCAATTCCTCCTCGCTGGAGCTTGTTGGGTGGGTGCCCTTGCAAGGAGCAGCATCTGCACTGCAGTTTATTGCAACAATCCTCAAGGTTTTCTGTTATAAACTAATTATTCATCATTACTGATAAGTTAATTCCCTGTTTGGGATTAGTCACCTAAAGTGGGCAGGAAAAGCCCTATCAGCAAAATGAGGTGTAGGGATGAGCACACCTTTGTGGGAATATGCCACACCAGGAAAACCAGGGTTTGGGAGGCATTTTTTGGGGAATAAACCTCTAAAAAAGTTAAATTATCACAACCCTGGCTTCATGTTTCAGCCTCAGCACACAGCACATGGACAGACTGCTCTCTCAAAGGACACAGGAGGTTTCAGAAGCGAGCACCAGGGCTGGAGATCTCCAAAACCACCCCAGCCTCCCTGGAAATCTCCCACTGAGAGGGTGAGAACTTGCAGCAGGCTGAGGCCACACTATCCCTGCTTATTTCTGGGGTTGGATGTGGCCTCCAGCACACTGGGGCAGTGAGCTCCTTCCCCACAAGGTCCTTCAACTCTAGAGTCAGCAATGGGTCACCTCGTGGTCACTCCAGAGGGGCCACTGAATGTTCTTTGGGTGCATTCCCCTCCAGCACAAGTCACACCTGCTCCTTCTGAAAGCCACCCCCGTGACATCCACCAGAGCTGAGGGATGGCCCCCAAGAGCTCATTCCCACCCAGGACCTGTGGTGAAAGTCCCCCCTCGCTGCTGCCCCCGGCGCGGGATGGAGCTGCGGGGAAGTTGTTGTGGGTTATTTAAAAATAACCAGCTGAGAACAACTCCCAGGCTCTGCAGGACTGCGGGCAGCAGCTCGGAGATGAAAGGCAGCTCAGCATGGTCCCGGTCCCGTGGGTCAGGCAGATTTTCCAGGCTCTTTGCTTTCTAACCATGAGGGTTATTTATACACACAGCACTCGTGCCTGGATGGAGATTTTCGGGGCATCTGTGCTTCAGGCAGGCCGGGCAGCATCTGCTCCTGCTCCAGCCTCGTGCCCAGCAGCTCCAGCCATCACACTGGCGGGGACTGAGGGCTTCCCATCACCAAACCATCAGCCAGGGAAGGAGGCAGAAGGCAGGAGGCAGAGCCATAAATGAGTGTGCAGGGAAAAGCCCACCCCTGCAGCGTCCCATGTCCTCAGTTCCATGCCTGGCCATGAGAAATGGGAATAAAAGAGAGGAGACAGAGGGGAAAGGGATGGGATGGAGCTTTGTATAATTCTGGCTGCTGCCCCCGGCCACCTCTCCAAGCCACCTCTCCCCCAGGCACCGTTTGTGTTTCAGAGCAGTGATCTGTACATATTTATTTAAATGTCTTGTTGAAATAAATAAGTGCTGTCACCAATGGTAATGAGACCTGGTGTAACATCTCCCTGCTGCATCAGGGATGAGGAGTGACCATAATTACCCACTCCGAGCACAAACCTACAAAGCTCTGTGCTGGATTGTGCTGACAGGTCATTTTCTTCTCTAATTTTCCTCTTTTGGATGTTCATTTGTTCAGTTTTTAAACGAAATGCAATGAAGATATGCATCTTTGTGCAAATGAGAAGCCTGTTTTTAATACAAGGCCCACTGTCTTGAGACAAATGGGACGAAATTGAAATAAATTAAAAATGCCAACTTTTTACCTTATTGATTATTGTTGGATTTGGGCTTTCGAGATGGTGGAATTTCTCATCTGAGAAGCAAAACGTGAAGCAGCAGTTTTAGTTCTTATCTTTTTCCTCTTGGATNCTCTTGGATTAACTTCACTAAACTAACTTTTCCTCTTGGATTAACTTCACTAAACTAACTTTTCCTCTTGGATTAACTTCCCTAAATTTTTTTCCCTGACTTTTGGACGTGGGATGCAGGACTCATCCTCACTTTGGTGGCTGTGGGTGCCGTCCACTCTGAAAGGGATTTGTGATGGGGAGCATGGCGAAGGCACTGCTAGAAAGGAATATTGGGATTTGGCAAATGTTCTTTCCCCTTCTGCATAGACTAAAAATCCACTGAAGTGTGTTATTATCCTTCTTTGCCAGTAATTTGGTGGCAGTTATGGAGAAAAAGGGATCTGGGGGGTTCCAGCTTTGCCAATGAGTGACAGAGTCACGAGGAAGGCGCGCTGAGGTTTTATCCCCTTCGAGATGGGCTCCAGGGATTGACAGCCTCCTTCCTCAATGTGTTCTCCTCTCCTCCACCCCCTCCTCTGCTTTCAGAGCTGCTGACCCACGAGCACACAGGTGTGGGGGGATCCATGGGTTTGGAAGAGGATTTGGGCTCATTTTCATCCAGTTTGGTTCAAGCCAGCACTGCAAATGTGACATTTCTACTGGCACGTGCCTGGCTGATAGGACCAGGTAAAGGGAGCACTGTGGAGAACCCCAGAATGGTTTGGGTTGGAAGGGACCTTAAAGATCCTCCAGTTCCACCCCCTGCCACGGGTGGGGACACCTTCCACTGGACCAGGTTCCTTGGACCAGAGGTCCAAGTGTGTGTCCCACTGAGACATCTCCATTTCCATTTCCTGGTGGGAAAGAGGCCACCAGCTCCCATGGGAGCCCCTCCATCATTCCTGGAGTCTCCAAAGCCTCCAGCAACCCCAGGCCCCGAGCTGTGTCCCCAGGCACCCAAGTTGTGCCATTGCCTTGGTGACGTGGCTGGGCTGGGGCTGGGTCACCTCTCGTGTGCTTTGGGACAGGCCAGCACCTCCCAGCAAGGATGGAAGCAACATCCTGGGATAGAACTTGAGTTTATGGGTGGAGGGGCCACGCCTGGGGACAGAAACAGCCCATTTCCTCAAGAAACAGAAACCCAACCAACAGTTTCATGGGTGACAGGGTCAAGGACAAGCGTGGATGTCCCAGGGAGCCGTTCAGGATCTGGGAAGCAGAGAGAGGATGGAGCAGGTGGGAATGGCCCCGGTGCTGCTCGACTCGGCCACGCCAGCCCAGGGCCTCCAGGCTCCCTTTCAGTCCCACCACACTCCCTGACTTAACACCAAAACCATCCCAGTTGTGCAAACTTCTTCCCTCCTTCGCACACAGCTTTGGGCGCTCTCCAAGATTTGGGGCTAATCAGGACTCACATCCTAAGGACTCAGCCAGAACCTTAACTCTCATAAAAAAAACCAATTTACAAGCAGCAGAAGAAGCTGTGCCAGGGTCTGTTGCTAAAATCTGCTTCATCACAAACCTCTGTGTGGACTTTTCATGGCAGTGGTGACGACAATCCCAATGCAAACGTGTCGTTTGAAGGACAGAATTAAGATTTGTACTTAATCATCATCAGATTGATTTTTATCCTGCATCCAGCTCTGCTTGTCGGATGAACCCAAGAAGGTTTTGATCTGGAAAAGAATTATGTGGTTGGTCTCTGGCTCTTTGCGAGGATGAAACAGGGAAAATCCGGTCTTACACATTTTTGCAAAGCCCATGGGGATTTTGGCTGAATAATGTGAGACTGTTTGAGAACGAGGTGAGGGATGTTTTCCTTCATGCACTTGGAAAATGTAAACTCTGGCTCTGAGCTGCCATGACATTTGGACCACAGATATGCCTCAGTTAGCACAGAAGATAGGTCAGAAAATGGAATTTCTGTGAAGTTTGCATTGGTTTGTGCCTGGAGCAAAAAGCCAGCGCTGTTAGCTGAATAAATAACATTTCTGCTGAAAACCAGGGAAAAGTTTCCTTCAGATATCACTGGCTGATGAGTGTGGAAAGGTAGAATCACTTCACTTTGAAAATGACCTAAAAACTAATCTGATATGGTTAAATAACAATAAGATTTAAATTCCAAAGTAGAAGAGCCCAGAGGAAATGTTTAAACTCGGGCTGGAGAGCAGAAGCAATTTATTCCAGCCCTTCCCAGCTGAAAATTTCGCTGCGATGGACACATTCTTGAGATAAATTTCAGTGATGAGAAAAAAACACATCAGTTTTTCTGAGGGGAACCTTTCTGCTGAAGTGTCCAGGGTGGTGAGATGACACAGGGGAGGGGTGGCAAGAAGGGACTCAGGTGGAGCCTGGGTATGTGGCTCAGCAGAGCCCTTTATAGCATTTTCCCCGGCGTCTATTCCTGCTCCAAAGAAAACATCTGCCTCGACAGCCAGAGGCCAAATGGAGCCATTATTCCCTCCTCTATTTGCTTCCCTTTCCTGAAGTAGCTGGAGGAGCAATGGGAATGGAAGGCCATCTCCAACCCCACCCTTCGGGGCCATCCCTGGAGTTAGAGCTGCCCATGTTTCTCCTGGAATCCCAACGTGGCTCCCTGAGCCCTCATAACAGGAAGCAATAAACTTTCCAGTCGGTGTTGCCAGCCCTGTGAAGCCAAGCCAGGCTTGACTTGCTCTAGACCTTCCTGAACTTGTACAAAAGAGTGAAAAAAAAAAAACTCAACCCCTTAATTCAATGAAAATCAGAGGAAATCCATCCCCTGGCCAAAGGGGCCGTGCAAAAGTTCACGGCTCACCTCCTCCTCCCGCTGTTTGTCCGTGTGGACATTCCTCCATCCACATTCCACCCCACAGCGGTGCCTTAGTGCAGGTGGGGGCAGAGGAAAAGGGTCAGGGTGTGTGGGAAAGGTTAGGGAATGCTGGAAAAGAAAAAAAAAGGCAGACAGACACGTTTTTGGCTGCTCCAGAAAGGTGTGGGTTCGGTGGTGTTTTTCCCTAACACCTGTGGATGGGCAGAGATGGAGCGTTAGGAGGGAGCTTGGAAGAGCCCCAGGAAAAAGGGGTCAGGAGAGGTTGGAAGCTCAGCCACAGCTTCTGAGCTGCACTCAAGAGCTGCTGGGTGAGGTCCCTGACTGGTGCCAAGTGGATCAAAGGAACATTTTCCCCGGTTTTTCGGTTGCACGCAAACCACATTCCCGGTGTCAGTGCGGGAGGAGGGAAGGGGATGGGAGCAGCAGCACCACAGACACATCCTGAGGGTAAAGACAGCAACCCCCGAAGTGGAGGTGGGGCAGTTCTGTCCTTAGGATCCACACAAGCAAAGCACAAGACATGGACCTGTTGGAGCAGGTCCAGAGGAGGCCACGGGGATGTTCCAAGGGCTGGAGCCAGGCTGGGAGAGCTGGGAATGTTCAACTGGAGAAGGGAAGGATCCAGGGAGAGCTCAGAGCCCCTTCCAGGGCCTAAAGGGGCTCCAGGAGAGCTGGAGAGGGACTGGGGACAAGGGATGGAGGGACAGGGCACAGGGAATGGCTTCCCACTGCCAGAGGGCAGGGATGGATGGGATATTGGGAAGGAATTCCTGGCTCTGAAGGTGGTGAGGCCCTGGCACAGGGTGCCCAGAGAAGCTGTGGCTGCTCTAAATCCCTGGAAGTGTCCAAGGCTTGGTTGGACAGAGCTTGGAGCAGCCTGGGATAGTGGAAGGTGTCCCTGCCCATGGCAGGGTTTGGAACAGGATGAGGTCTCTTCCAACCCAAACCATTCCATGATTCCACAGTTCTTTGAAAGCAGGATGTGCTCAACACCTCCTCCAGTTTTCCTCACCAAGCTCCTGTTGCAAACACCTGCAGTACTCGTAGTTTTTTTTATGTGTGGAAAATGCTTTGCAATGTCACAGTCAGGCTGCTGACCCTGAGAGTTTGACTCTATTTTTTTTTTCTTTTTCCAGCAGTTCCAGTGGAAAAAACGATGGTGTCATTTCTGTCACCACACACCTCATCCGTGTCAGACACGGGGACAGCCACTGCAACAGATGGGACAGGCTGCTCACACCCAGCCAGGACAGCCATGAGGAATGGCCCAAAGTCATCTCATGGTTTTCTCTTCTCTCAGATAACAAGTGACAGGACAAGAATAAATGGCCTCAAGTTGCACCAGGGAAGGTTTAGATTGGATATCAGGGAAAAATTTTTCATGGAAGGAGTTGGAAAGCGCTGGAACAGACTGTCCAGGGCAGTGGTGGAGTCACCATCACTGCAAGTGTTCCAGACCTGTGTGGATGTGGCACTTGGGGACATGGCTTAGGGGTGGCTGTGATCATGCTGGGTTGACTGGTGATGATCTTATTTATAAGTCTGTGATTCTAATTTCTTTACTAGCCCAAAAATATCTGTAATTTGCCGACCAAAGCTGATACTAAAGAAACCTCTCAACCCTAACAAGGCCAGGAGCTGGCAGTGAGCAAGTGCCCCATAAATTGCTCCAGGAACAGGACCCACCCCAGGTATCTGCATCAGGTCCGTGCTCTGCCTGGTTCTCAGGATGTTCCCTCGTACTGCCCTGGCCATACCCTGGGACCACTGGGGACTGCCCTGTCCCACACCATCCTTGGGGCAGAGCCCATGTGCTACTGCTTCAAACAACCTCAACAGCTCTAACGTGGCCAAAGACCACGTGCGGGTCATTGTGGAAGAGCTGCTGTGCTTGGGAGCAGCTTCAGGGTCCTGCTTTGGTGTGGCACCTTCTCAGGGTGCTGAGTCACACTCTGCCCTCTGCTCTGCCAGGAATGCAATCACAGAATCCCAGAATGGATTGAGTTGGAAGGGACCTTAAAGATCATCTCATTCCACCCCTCCTGCCATGGGCAGGGACACCTTCCACTGTCCCAGGCTGCTCCAAGCCCCGTCCAACCTGGCCTTGGGCACTTCCAGGGATCCAGGGGCAGCCACAGCTGCTCTGGGCACCCTGTGCCAGGGCCTCACCTCCCTCATAGGGAATAATTTATTCCTAATATCTCATCTAAAGCCACTCTCTATCCTGTCCCTCTTGTCCTGTCCCTCCATCCCTTGCCCAAAATCCCCCTCCCGCTCTCTTGGAGCCCCTTTAGTCACAAGAAAGGGCTCCATGGTCACCCTGAAGCCTTCTCTTCTCCAGGCTGAACAATCCCAGTTCTCTCAGCCTTTCCCCACAGGAGAGGTGCTCCATCCCTCTGGTCACCCTGGTGACCCTCCTCTGGTCTCCCAAACCCATCACCCAGCACAAGGGTTCTGCTTGCAGGAGCTGAGGTGAAGCTCAGGCAGCAGAACTTGTGAGAAAAGACAAAATTTCATCTGAACCATAACCTCTGAGATACCAAACCTTTCTGCATGGATTCCAGCACTCATTGCTGGGATATCTACTTTATCTATTTCCCAATCTTTTGGCTTTGGAGAAGCCTCTGACTTGCCAGGTCAGACAGAGCCGTGACAGTGAGGCTGCTCCATGATCCAAGTGTTGTGCAAATGGGAACAAGGGCTGGGAACAGCTGTCAAACCCTTCTCTCCACCATATAAACCCATCCCTGTGCCCTCCCCAAATAAATCTGCTGCAGACTTGCCACCCCAAATCACCAAAATGTCCTCCTGAGCTCAGCCCTGGACACCAGATTTTCTTTATGGTGATGAAATCTTGATGGCAAAGAAACCAAACATCAACTTTAAAAGAGTGTTGAAGACAACAAGTAGCTGCCCAGAGAGGTTGTGCCTCCCCATCCCTGGAGCTGGTTCCAGACCAGGCTGGATGAGGTTTGGAGCAACCTGGGATAGTGGAAGGTGTCCCTGCCCATGGCAGGGGGGTGGAATGAGATGATCTTTAAGGTCCCTTCCAACCCAAACCATTCTGGGATTCCATGAAGACAAGAAGGAAAACGCCAAAGCAGAAGTCCCAGACACTTAGAGGTGACTTTGTGGCCCATTTCCCCATTACTAATTAGACCTAAACTGAGTTAAAAGGGAAGACGGAGACTCGAGCGTGAAAAATAAGGCAGCAGACGGGTTGGATGTGCTCTTGCCAACTGTTCTTAGATAACAGGCAAAACAGAAAATAAGGAAAAAAGGAAACATTATTTCCACAAGTGCTTTCCTACCCTCCTGGCCGGGTTCCCAGCACGACCAGGCAGAAGTAGGGGCAGGTTCCTACTCCGCTCACCGAGATATTTCATTACACCGATATCGCCAGCAAATATTTAAATAACCCCTTAGGTAATTACACACAGGCTTAATTACACGGGCAGGTTTACATGCAGAGAAGAGGAGGATGAGGGAGGAACAGCCAGAGGAGAGCCCAGGGCTGGGCGAGCAGCACGGTACCTTCCTGGAGCTCTGGGATGGAGCATCGGCGAGGGCTGACGGTCCTGATCCGAGGAGGGTCTGATCCAAAGGCGAGCTCGGGGTGGAACAGGGACGGGAACCTTCCTGGACGTGTTTACATAGGTGGCCCCCACCCGCTGACGCCGCAGAGGTCAGTGTCCTGCCTCACATCTGGACAGCTCCGGGTCCCCCGTGCCAAGAAGGGACACCACGTGTCTGTCCATCCCCAGAGCTCGCAGGACCGGAGGGGTGTTGGATCAGGGTCCCCCCGTCCCCTCTGGAGCGGGATAGCGGCATGGAGAAGGTGCTCCCAGGCTGGCATCCAGGTGGGAATGGAGCCAGTCCCAGCTGGCCCTGGGCCACGCTGCTGCTCGAAGCAAAGGCTGACCCTGAGATCTGCAGTGCTGGAGTCCTTTGGGCATCCAGCGGGGCTCAGGCAGCACCTTCTCCACCCCCTGCACCACACTGGGCATGAGCCCACACCTGCCTGTCTGCCAGGCTGTCCAAACACTACACCACAGCACCAAACCCTACACCACAGCACCAAACCCTACTACGGCACCACCAACCCTACACCAGCATGCCCAAACCTACACCAGCACCACCAAACCCTACACCAGCACGCCCAAACCTACACTACACCACCAAACCTACACCACAGCACCAAACCCTGCACTGACACCACCAAA
>VZTH01003040.1:0-21243 GCA_013397815.1 Aleadryas rufinucha | reverse complement strand
ATTTTTGCAATAAAACTTGAGTCTTTGAGGAAAAGGAGAATGGACAGCAGATTAATAGTTTTCTCTGGATGTTTTGTCCACTGTGGAAAGAATTCCTGCCTATTTGCAGGCTTATGGTTTGTTTTATGGATTAGTTGCTTTGGGATTCTTCTCATGTAAACATAACAACTGCTTATTGGAATAAAAATAGAAAGTTATTTGCTGTGGTATTTAGAAATTTTGGTGATGAATGACATAAACTAAAAAGAGGTAATACCTGACTCAAGAAAAATATGGGGAAATAATTACAGCAATCAGGCTCATGGAGGAAAAATGGTGATCAAGAAATGTCTAATGATTGACAAAGACAGATGAGGCA
Source organism: Aleadryas rufinucha (assembly GCA_013397815.1). Classification (NCBI taxonomy): domain Eukaryota; kingdom Metazoa; phylum Chordata; class Aves; order Passeriformes; genus Aleadryas; species Aleadryas rufinucha. The sequence goes on along the minus strand of VZTH01003040.1, from coordinate 20,885 downwards.
CATTCAGAATGCTGAAAAAGTTGCAGCAAATCCTTTGGGAGTTACCCATGTATAAAGCATTTCACTGTAATGAAACAGTCTGTANTTGGGAGTTACCCATGTATACAGCATTTCACTGGAATGAAACAGTCTGCAGGGTTACAAAGACCCTTACGTGCAGTGCAGTGGAAGAAATAAGTATTCGGGGACCACAGTGTTCCACCCCTCTCCCAAAGGTAGGATATAATTAAGGTGAAGGGGTGCAAAATTAACAGAGAGCCTTGTGTCTAACAAAGCTTGAGAGTGTGTGTGTGTGTATGTGAAGGGTCTGGAGCACAAGTGCTGTGAGGAATGACTGAGGGAGCTGGGGTTGTTTAACGTGGGCAAAAGGAGGTTCATTTCGGGTCCTTATCACTCTCTTCAACTACACAAAAGGAAGATGTACAGAGGTGCAGGGGAGGTCTCATCTCCCAAGTATCAAGTAATAGGACAAGAGGAAATGGCCTCAAGTTGAACCAGGGGGAGCTTGGAGTGAGTATTAGGAAAAACCTCTTCACAGAAAGTGTTATCAAGCATTGAAAACAGGCTTTCCAGGGCAGTGGTTGCATCACCATCTTTGGAATTATTTAAAAGATATATAGATGAGGCACCTAGGGATGTGTTAGTGGTGGATTTGGCAGTGCTGTGTTAGTGATTGGACTCCATGATCTTACAGGTATTTTCTAACCTAAATTATTCCCTGTGCATATGAAAAAGGTACCAAAGGCACAGGAGACCACAGGAAGAATGAATGTGGACTTTAAAAACCACTGATACAATGCTGCCCAAAAGGCATGTGTGCCAGGCCAGTAGGTATCTGTAGCGGGTTTGGTTCTAAACCGGGGAAAACCACCAAATTTTGTAATGGTTTCAGTTCGCCTTTCTTATCTTTTGTGAGATAGATTTGGAGGAATGCAAAGCAGGCTCAAAACTTAAAGAATATGAAAAGTTTATTAACAGAACTAAAAGAGAAAAGAAAAAAAAAATAAATCAAAGCAAAAACCCCTCCTTTTGCTCCCACACCCCCTCCTCCCTTTTCTTTTCCCCAAACCAGCACAAAGGATAACGCCACATGATTCTTGGTCAGTATTCACAGTTCTTAAGAATCTCTCCACTATTTAAGGAAACAGAGGTCTCTTTTTGCTGTCTGTGGTCTCCCAAACTGCATCAGCCAACAGTCCCCGCCCCGGAAAAACACTGCTGCCGGGAAAAAACAGTTCTCCCGTGGATAGAAAATCACATGGGCCACACATGGGGGTTTTCTTTTTTAAGGGTGGACAAATTCTACTGAAATAGCAACTTGCTTCTTCACAGAAAATCTTAAAAGTTCCTCACAGCTCCTCACAACTTTCGGGTAACCTGACGCGGTCCCCTTTGCACATAGGCTGCATTCAGAATCCTTCATTACCCCCCCATGTCTTTAAATGGATTAAAGAGAAAAACAGTTTGGGATTATTACAGTTCTCACCACGAATCTGCAACAAGCAGTTTAAGCTCTGCGCTGCAAACGTGGCTCTGCCCTCTTTCTTCCCCACTGCCATCTTTAGCTTCACTCACTTTCTCTTTCTCTCTGACCTTGGAGACGCCACGATGAATAATCGTCTCTGTTGTACGGGCTTTATGATGAAGAAAAACCAAGAAGCAGCTCCAGCCCCATCTCCTTCCCCCTCCCACAGGAGCGGCCAAACCCAAAGAGAGGCACTTCCTGTGTCCTTCAGACTTTAAATATGGAAATTCCGAAAAGCGCTACTGGTCAGACAAGCTGCTTATCAGCTTAGGTTCAACCTACCACAGTATCATATCAAGGATGGACTGTTATATACCTAGGATAACTTAATGGAGACATATTTAATTCACAGTTCTGAATAACAACTTTATTGCATTGCAAATGAAAAGAAATACAGGGTGACTGGTGAAATGTCAGAAGAATGAATATTATGGTTATCATTTACTCATCAGAAGAAAGGCAAGGAAAGCTGCATCTTTCACCTTCACCTTCAGCTTCAAAGGAAGCTTTGTACTTGAGAATGGGTAAACAAGCATGGTCAGCAACTGAAATACAGGTTAGGCTTGGTTATATTCAAATCTTATACTTGGGTATGGAGGGCTCATGTCTGGGTTTCAGGCTTGTCCCCAGTGGGATCACAACTAAGAAAAAAAAGTCTTAGTGTTATTCTTTCAAAGGATTAGTATGTTCCAGGATTTGAGTGTAATTTAAGCTTCTTAAGTATGCATATGTCTTCAGTAGATTATAAAAAACAAACTAAATTTCCATTGTCATTATAAGCTATTAATTATAGCTTGCAATTCTTCTTACACGGCACTAGGTATGAGTGAAGTCATCTCTGGAGCAATTTTGTCATAGACTATGGAGAGGGGGAAGTGGGAGAGAAAGAGATGGATATGTTACAGGGCAGGGAGAAGGCAAAAGAAATGTATGAATTTTATATGATCAAGAATAATTAATATAACAAATAAGTCTGCATGGGGAGAGAAAGGGAGTGAACTTCTGAACAGCACACATTTCAACCGCGAGATGGACTGTAGCATTTCTAACCATAGGAGTTAGATTCAAATGAAAGCAACAGTGATTGGTTTGGTTTATAGGTTTTTTTGTTTAGTTCACTGGTGTTTTGCTTGTTTGTTTTTTATGTAAACAAAACATTAAAAAATGTTTGAGGGAATAAATGAAGATTTATTGGCACATATAGCTGTAGAGAAGAAAAAAAATAAGCCTAAAGTTCATAGATCTCTTGTTGGTAGAAAGTTTAGACAAGAAGTAGTTGCATAGGCATAAAAAGCCCGTTAATAGCTACTTGTAGCTCAAAAGTTGTTCTATGATAAAACCAAACTGTTTTGTCTGCTGCTACAACTGACTGGCTGTGAATAATTCCCTCATACTTTGGTTTCAGCTGATGGCACCCTGGCAATTCCATGTTTACGAAATCAGCTACATAATCTTTATTAAAAGATTTTGACATTCATATGTAATCATAAAACATCACTGATTAATATGCTGTTTATTGTAGAAACAGAATAATAATGGACTTGGACTTGCAGGATGCTATTTGGAGAACACTTTATTTCTCAGCAGAAAAAATTTTCCAGTCCTTAAGCTTTTGGGAAGTTCTGAGAATTCAATGTTAACAGTAGCTCCAGTCACGAGAGAGAAGAGCGCAGTACCTGTCAGGATTACGCCTGGTTTGCATTTCAAAATTCGAGGTTGGACAAGGTTACTTTTTGTTTTTCTTTTCTTTTCCCTATAACTATAGGGAATAACAATGTAGCACTTCTGAAAGTGTCTCTAAGAAATACGAATTAATCTGTTCTGCTTCTGTGAAGACTTTCTTTACATGTGTCATATACTGATAACATTACTCAAATAATTATCATTATCTCTGAGCAAGTGTTTTCAAACATTTGATATCTTTTAATAAGGAAAACACAGTGCATTCTGCATAGAAGAGCTGGCAAGATTCAGGTGATATGGTTACCNTTTTCTTTTCTTTTCCCTATAACAATAGGGAATAACAATGTAGCACTTCTGAAAGTGTCTCTAAGAAATACGAATTAATCTGTTCTGCTTCTGTGAAGACTTTCTTTACATGTGTCATATACTGATAACATTACTCAAATAATTATCATTATCTCTGAGCAAGTGTTTTCAAACATTTGATATCTTTTAATAAGGAAAACACAGTGCATTCTCCATAGAAGAGCTGGCAAGATTCAGGTGATATGGTTACCCAGGAAGAGAACTAGGGGAACGTGAGATGTATTGGGGATTAAAAAAATAAAGATTAAAAAAAAAGAAAAAAGAAAAAAGTAGAAATTGAATACATAAAAGAATACTGCTCCTGCACAGCATTATTGGTTAATAAACATCATCACATCTCACGGGGGTACTGAAGGGATTTAGCAGTGAACTGTAGTTACCCACTGGATGTAACTGTAAAACAGTTCACAGAACTGTGAACCACAGTTCACAGAGTGGGACACATCACTGAATTAACAAAATACCCAATTCACTGTATATATGCATAACGCATTTTTTAAACTTGTTTTCTTCACAAAAGGACTGCAACTGCTTAATTACTTAATTTTCACTTTTGGCTTAATTTAAATTTAACACTGCAGCTGCAGGAATGATTAATGAACCTGCAATTAATTAACATAATGGTATAAAATAATAATGTATAAAATAGTGTGAAAGCACCACAGTGCTTTTTGCCACATTCCACAGGTGTCACACTTTCCGCCATTATGAGTCATCCCTCCACGTCTGTAATTAAATAACTGATTGTTTTTTTCAGTCTCTGGGAAGAAAAATACAGTGTTTCTATTTCTTCAATTCTTTGCATGGTCAAAACTTGAAGGTGAATCAGAAAAGGTTTTCTTCCAGCACTGTTGATGCCTAAACAGCAGTGGGGTGGATGGTACCCCAGCAATGCACACATTCCATTTACTTCAGCTTTAAAATTTTGATTGAGCAAAGAGGTCATTGAAAGATCTCTTTCTCCTGTTGTGTATAACAGCAAGTTTGAAAACAAGCCTGTCCCATGCCAGCTTTGTCATGGCCAGGAAAATCCATTCCTTCAGTCTTGGTGTCAGCCTGAAAACCTGCTGAGTTTCTCGTTTCACCACACACTGGTGAAATCTCTAAGGATCATGCTGTCTTTCCATTGCCTCTGAAAATTTGCTGTGGACTTGCTCCCGACTACAAGCAGTACTCTGTTTCCCTCAAAAGTCTCCTAGTTCAGATAGGCAGCAGCAGGGGGAGGGAGGCAGCAGTGCACACATGGTTTTACTTTAGATCCTGAAGCATTTTATTACTGTCCAAATCTCCAGTACAGGCCAACTGCTCACTGTACCTTCCAAGCAGATTTCTCCAAAGGAAGGGTGCATAGATATGCAAAGTGACTCTCAGGGAGGCAAATGCTTCTCTCTGGTGCTGGAGCAGAGTAGAAGGAGCAAATCAACAGACAGTCCTTGGCTGTGCTGCTGGTTACATCTTTTTGTGAAGAATGAAACATGCAGTGGAGGTACAGGGAGCTGTAAGCACCAGCTGTAAGCTGTAAGCTTATTGCACCAGTTGCTGCACCAGCTGATCTAGATTAAATGCCCAGCTCAGTTCACTGTGGGTCGCTGTTTTTAATGCTGGTTGATACATCACTTCTGAATTTAACCTTCCCATCTTACAACACCTGCAATGTCCGTGACACTGTACAAGTCNTTAATGCTGATTGACACATCACTTCTGAATTTAACCTTCCCACTGCATCTTACAAGACCTGCAATGTCCATGACACTGTACAAGTGTGGCTAAGCCTTCCTAAGAGTGGGCCCATCCAGAAGCTGCCAGCACTGCCCATTTACCAGGCTCCACTGTGAGCTGACCAGGTTTTCCTGCAGAATGGCTCGGAGAATGTGTGGAACCTAATTTCTTATATTCCTACTGGGGTGTATGTCTTAAATTATGAGAAAGTACTTCAGAAATTAGAGATTCAGTGGGAACTGTGTGCTCTGCTCTCTGTCTGTTACGTTAAATAATATATTTAGAGACTTTCTGGGTTCCTGCTCTACTTTCTAAACATCAGAAACAAAGGCAGCTTTTCAGACAGGTGGAATTCACTGGGAGAGAAGGTAAAGGTTTAGGAAGTGCAATGACTCAGGCCTTTCAGAGGCAGAGGAAGGAAAGAATGCATTTCATCATCTTTATGAATATTTGTTGGATGAAAAAAATCTGACAGATAATAACAAGCCCTCTCCTTGCTTGTCTTTAGCATGTCTCTGGCATGTGTGGAGGCTCCCCCTCTCACAACCATTTTGTATTCAATCACAGGAATGACTTTAGTAATGAACAAAGGCTGCACCACTCCTGTTACTGTCTACTGATCCTTGTCATCCTCCTGCAGCATGCGCTGAGCTGCCACAGTTTAAAATCAAGCTCTATTATGCTAAATCACTGAAATGAGAGTGACACTGTACAGCAGGAAAATGCACAAGAAGAAATTATTTTGAACAAGCCTTATCTGTAAGAATTGAGATTGCAGATCTATCCAGTTGTGTGCTAACATCAGTCTAAGTTAGTAAAGAGTACAAAAAGCCTGTCTTGAAGCCTTATGGTTGGCCTTATCCCCTTTTGTTGTCAATGAGGAGCATGGCAGACTGTAATAACCTTCAGGCTTAGTTTAAAAAAAAGCACTGAAATAGCAGTAAAAATAAGGAGACAATATGCTCTCCTTCAGGAAATAAAGCTGTCTAGAAAACTGTCAGTGAATTACGAACTGGTGACTGAGAAAACTCATGATTCCTTACTGACCTGGACAAAAGGCCTTAGTTTTAAATTCTCTGCTTTACTCCTTTTTCCTTCTTCTCTTCTCCCATCCAGCTCTCACTCCCCCAATCAAGTATATGGAACTGGAAAAAAAGAAAAAAAGATAAAACAGTCTAAATGTAATTTCAGAGTTCGCTGATTTAGCTTCACTTGCACCTCTGTCTCTTGAAATGTTGTGAGGCTCTGAAAGGAGAAAACAGTATGGAGAGAACAGACATTATACTCAAAGGGACAGGATTTGTAAAGTCTAAATGGAGGTCAAGTGATGTTTATGAAAATGTGATAATAGCTCTTAAGCTTTAAGGAAAGAAAACTCATTTTCTTTTCAATAAACTTATCCTTAAAGCGTCACTGATCTGTATGTGTATGGCTTCTTATACAGAAAACAGATTTTATATACATAAGAAATGTGTTTTTTGTATATGTGATTTCAATTACTTCTATTTCCATTAACCACTGCAGGTCGATGCTTCCAGATTCTTTGATTCTCTATTTTGAGCTGTGACATGAAATATGCTAAAGAAAGTGCTTAGAGCTCATGCTCCACCTCTACAAAAATTGGTTTTGCTGCCAAAAACTTAGTGAAATCATAATGCTTTGTATTGCTTTGATCTCTCTGATGCTGCTCATTCTCATATTAAAGGAGAGGAAACTCTCTGTAGATTTACTGTATATTAAAAGACTGAGTTTGGAAATGGCAGACAAGGTAAATATTAAGGAATTACTGATATTGTTTGCATGTTGCTGTTGAATATGGCTGCTTAGTTAGTGCAACTTTTATCTCCAGTTTTTCTTGGAGAGGCTGGATACAAGTAATTATAAAATTATTTAATAATGAACATCACCTTTATTAAGGTTATGCAACAGTAAGTTTAAAAAAAAGAGTTAAAAATGACATAAATTTTTATATTTTATAGTATCTCCATGTTTTGGAAGATGAATCTGAAGTTCAGTAAGTGTATTTTTTCTTATATATAGCATGTCCTATGTGAAAGTGCATATTAGTTTTAATCAGTTTGCATATGCTACAAAACTGCTTATGTTTATAGAGCGTTTTTATGCATACCTCACATGGCTTATGCCTGGAGGAATTGAACAGGAATTCCTTGCAGTTCTTCCCCCCCAGTAGGTCCTGCATTGCTTGAAGATTTAGGCAAAGACATTTATGGTCGCAGAGAAATCCTGTAATTGTGTCGTGCCAGAGGAAGGGAAGAAGTATGAACACTATGGTGGATGGAGAAAGAAATAAGACCAGAAGCAAGTGTTTTTGGGAAGATGATTGAAAGTACAGAAGACTAAGAAGTACACATGACACTAAGAAGTACACAGACTAAGCAGGAACTATGGATGTCAGAAAAGGTTAGAGGAGAAGGAAACTATTGTGTAAATAATAAAGCACTGATGCTTGCAAGTAATGGAAACATGGAGTTGTGAATAGTTCCATTAAAGGGCTGTCATATGTACTGGTAAAACTCATGTTGCCACTCCAGTAAATCTGTATTAGAGACGTCAGCAACTCTGTACTGCTACCTACTACTGCCTTTTTGACATAAAGCCCACTGACCTGATTATTCAAGGTTAGGATGTTTCTGTGTTAACAAAGTCAACATTTCTTCTTCATCTCACCTAAAAGAGAGAAAAAGGAATGCAAATTTTATGTCCCTGAGTCTTTTTAAACAACATTAGGATTTCCATTTACCATTAATAACTAAGATTTTACACTGCCTTAGAATATAGCCAAACGTGCAATCTTCATTTGTATCTAATACCTATATTCATCATGAAAAACTTACTCTATTACATGTTGCCAAATAATTTTTGGATAAGAGCTAGCATTGGTTTTGCAAGTTCCATTTGCACAATTTTAGAGAGCCTAGCTGCTGATATAAGAAGGCCACATGTTGTGTAGTATCTGTAACCTGGCTTCCTGCTCGAGAGCTTTGCAGGGAATATTGCAGGGTACTCTGGTGGGAGCTGGAAGGAAACTGTAGGGTGGCCAGATAGCTGCAAGAGGTGCTGCTGAAGATGTATCCTTAGGACACAGAGAATGTAATCAGGTGTTACTGGATTTCTCAGACATCCATATCTCAGCTCTGACAAATTTAGAGAGTACTAAGTTTAAAGTACAGTCCACCCATCACACACACTCACCTGCAAGATTAAGGGATGTCACAACACTGTGGGCATTTCTGTTTTTCAGCTGCTCCAAGCTGTTACAGGAGGTGCTATGGAGGCATGTTGTCTAAGGGGACAGGAGAGTGGAGGAGGTCTTGGAAAATGATGGGTCACGAAGCATAGAATGTGAATTTAAAACCCTTGCAGTTGTCTGGAGATAGACTTTCTCCAGTATTTGTCAGAATTCATGTAGGAGATATTTCTTTATTTGCTTTTTGTGCCTGTCAGGGAGAATTGGACTAAGTACTTTCGTTCTTTGTGATATTCCTGGTCACAGGAAGAACAGCTGTCATGAATAGAAAAATATTTTTCTTCCTTTGCCTTTGTAGAATTGCTTAATGAAAAATATTTACCTCTGAGGAAAGAATGCAAATTGTTTATCATGAATCTTAAAAAGAAGCAAGGACAAACTTTATTTCTCAACAGACAAGAGAAAATAAGAATTTTGGGAAAACACTGGAAAATATGAAAGTTCTACCACAACACATACTACCTTTTAGTTCTTATTCTTCTGTCTGACTGTATTGATTCTTATTTTTCACCTTTCTGTATACTCACCTTCTATTGCTGTTTCAAGGTGAGGGATTTACTTTCTGTTGAATGCTATATAGCTTTTCCCAGTGAAGGCATTAATTTATTCCATTCTAGAGAGACATTGTATCTTTAGTTTAATTTTCATTGAAATCTTTTGCTATGTTATCAGCACTAATCTGAAAGCTGAGTAAAATCAATGTACACAGAAAATGAAATTATTTATTCAGTGCTTGTTCAATCTTATCAGTCTTGTAAAGATTCTAACATACAAAGCAGATATATATCTGTTTCCTTCTCCTGTTTCCTTTCAAAAACTTTATTCCTGTCTCCTTGATACTATCATTTCATGCCTACTGAATGCAGAAAGAACATGTTTTATCCTGGTTTATATCCTCTGCATTCTCACTGAAGTAGGTGGAATTCTGGAGATATTCAATCAGTATCTGTAACTTTCATAGCAGTGAAGTGTTAGAGAATATTTTTAACATGCTTGAAAATAATTCTCTGTGATAAAGTTTCTGATAACATGATAATTTCATATAATTTCATGATAATTTCGTTTTGGCTTTTGCACACCCTCAGTGTTGCAAAATAAAAACCTATAGTCTACTTCTGTATGCAAGAGACATGTTCCCAGTTCTATTCTAGAAATGTGTATGCTTCAAAGAATACACATACTGGGGCTGACTTACCAATGCTTATCCACTTGTATAATCTTTACTTGCACAAACAATCCTGTTGAAGTTAAAACTCCCAGATACAATGCAATTACTCACATGCTTTAAGGTTGCATGGATCTTGACAATTGTATTCTACCCCCAGCTAAAGGTTTGCCTTAGCTTCATCTGATAAAACCTTCTAGCTGAGTGCTCCCTGCTATGAATATATATTTTGTCAGCTGACAAATGTATGGCTTAACGAGTAGAGAGCCAATTATAAGCTGCCATAGAATTTTTATGAAAAAGCAAATCTAGCTAGATTTTAATATTTTAACTCTCTTTTTAATGCTGTAGAGCTTTGCTGTTTACGTCACTTTACAGCATTTGTTCTCAAGGAAGAAATGTCTGATAATTGATTTCTTGCTAATGGCAGGAGAAAGAAGAAAGAAAATGTGAACATTTTAAATACCAGTCTTAACAATGACTTTAGTTGTTGGGGCAAGAACTGAGGTCATATTTGGCACTTAGCCCCAGACTGTTCTGCAATAGTGCTCTGTCCCAGAGTAGACCTTACCAAGGAATTCTGCTCTCAAATCTGGAGGCAACTATTTGCAAAACATCAGTGCCAAAGCTGAATTTTCTAGTCTCTCAAAGACAATAGTAGGCGAGCTGCATTCTAGGTTATATTGTGTCATGACTGCTGGGTACCCACTCTACATATGCAAACAGGCTGTACACACATAATTTGTCTTTCATATGCTACTACTAATAATAAAACTTTCAAAGTGAATGGTGCACAATCTAGTGCATTATCTGGCTTGGCTTTGGTTTGATAGCTTTCATAAATTGATTTTATGTGTTAATAGTGGCTATTAGCTAATTGCATCGTCTGGCTTTTGGATGTGCTTCACATGCAGCCTTACATTTGGATGAAATTACCAGTTGAAGAAGGAATGAAGTTTCCTTTTTTTGTTCCCCTCCTTTAAATTACTTAATTACATAACCATATCCTTATCTTCCACTGAATGCAATTAAATGATTCTTAGAGAATTATTAAGTCAAGAAGTCTTTGGAAAACAGTTATGCTTGTGAATGAGTGAGTGCATGTGTATGTGAAGCAGAAAGGGAGTGATGCTGGGAGTGGGGGTGTCTTCGTTGTTATTTGAACAAACTGAGTTAATGAGTGGTTTCCTGCAAATACCCAACTCTACAAAGCATTTCCCCTCAGAGTATTATTGTAATAAGCATTGTCCTTCGGGAGCTCCAATTCTCCATGCTGAATTTCTCTCCACGGTACACTGGGATTTTTGGCAGGAGCTACAAGGAGCATATGGGATCTCAGTATTAGACAGAGATGTACTGCTGGTGGAGAAAACCATTGTGCCCTTACCTTGCAAAGATGTGTTATCATGCATGGGAATTATGTTGGGTTATCTAAACATCTCTCCTGATTTGGTCATTTCCAAAAGAACAGTGCAGAAGTACATCAGTAAAAATGTTATGGAAGCAGATTTAATTAAGTGTTTTAGTATCTATTTGTATTCTGTAAAGTCAGCTTATAAAATGTCTGTTGTATTTGCATGGCTGCTTGAATCAAATGTGTATTTCTTCACTGTAAAATGAGCATGTACCTCTGCTCAAACTCTGCCACAAAAATTTCTGCAGCTCCATGCAAGTGAGCGAAATAGGGCAAGTTTATACCAGTAACACTATGACCCAAATACTTGCTAAGCTTGTACATGTCACCTCATTAGATGCAAACTTGCTACTGTGGATTTTTAATATCAGCTGGCTGCAGCATATTTTTTGCTATTTAGCCCATGTGTCTATTTAGCAGGCTGTATAATTACTGCTGTATGTGTCAAAACTATCCTAAGGTGATGAGATCTTGTTCCCCTACTCCATTCTCCATAGAAGGAAAAAAAAGAACAACTCAGTGTTACACTTCTATTACACTCGTGCACATTAGAAACAACCTTCCTGACGTGAAATTGCTGGTTTACAAATAAGGGCAATGGTGAAAAAATTGCACTCCTCTGCTCCTTGTCACATGTGACTCTACCAACCTTCTCTTCTCTTTTGCCGTTCTGCTACCCACAAAACTAACTTAGTTTTCTTGGTATGATAAAGCCCATCCAAATTATTGGAGTTGCAACATACTTTCCTCTGTAATTCAGAAATTTTTTATTACTCTAAACACTCTTTTTGAAAATAAATTGACAAATAAATGAAAAGCTTCTAGCTGTTTATTTACTTTTTGAAGAGTTTATTATAATAGTCAGAAAATCGACTATAACATGGAAAGAAATACTGTATGAGGATGGTTCAACTGCATTGTTTACACACATCAGGTCTCATTCACTTGGATTTATTTATTATTTGTTCAATATGAGTCCTTTATATGTATTAAAAATAATTTGATACAACTTTTGCTGACTCATCTGCACTAGACAGCTTGTAAAATGTAATTTGCAGAGCAGTGTGGCCAGCAGAATTGCTTAAGCAGTGCAGTCTTAGCATATTTTTTTTAATGAACGTCAGCCACAAACTTCACGTAAATAGTGCTCTTATCTTTGGAGTGATTGTGAGATTGAGCTCTTTTTGCCTTTGAAACTTCAGTAGATGTCACAGGCCTGCAAGTATAAATTGAGAAAGATTATTTACTTTTACCCCATTATTCTTTCTCTATTTTTCGCTAAATGGTCCTCAGTGCTTTAAGAGGGAATGGATAGAAAAGAAAGTAATGCAATTTTTAAAAGAATGTAATTTTCCATGTTTCTACTAAGAAAAATTAGCATCACATTATAAATCTTAGAATATCAGCCTATTTGATGAGAAGTAAATGAAAGAAAATGTTATATCTAGTGGACTGGACTTCTGTATGGGCAGGATGTTAACTCGTGAATGTCTAACGTTGTACAGAGACGCATTGCACTGGACAAAGGGCTGAAATAGCTTAAATGTTTGATTCTGTTCCTGATGTAGCTTTTCTCAACTATATACCAGATAGTTAAATACAGTTTATAAGCTTCCTGCCTCTATGACAAACATATCCCTTCTGAAGGGATTTTACTCTTTTGGTCCATTTCCATTTCATCAGTGTTTCATGGAGCGGCATGATTATTTTGCACTAACCCATGGGGCACATACTACCAGGGATATCAGGCTGGGAATGGAAAGGTTTGGGGAATACGGGAAACAAGTCTTGTTCTTTCTTCATAGAAACAAGTTATAAGTAAGATAGCCAGAAATCAAGAAGAGAACTGCTAGCCCAGGAGGTGGGAAGCAGGTCTTCCTTTACAAAAATCTGCTGGAAATGTGTGCAGTTTATTCCTCTAGGTTAGGAATCAACAAAGCTACTGGAGAATCTCCTATTCTATTGAACTTCAAAAATACTCAACTCCCATTGAAAAGTCTCAGTTTTTTAAGAGTGGGCAGGGAGGTCTAACTATTTTAACATTATTTTAATTTTATTGTCTCCTTGGGACAATACACAGGGAGAGGAGACGCAAATCTTTATTTTAGAATTCCCATGTAACTGAAAGAAAAGGGAATACACTCAAGAAATGTTCTGTACGGCATTCTGTAGAGGAATATATTGATATTGGTCCCCATCCTAGAAGGATATATTATCCAGAGGTCACCAAAGAAGTGTTGTTGGTGAAACATCTCAACTGCTCTACCACGCCAGCCTCAGTATACTAAGGGCATGTTTTTTTAGTATTTTTAATCTGCTGAAGGAGTGTAAAGACATAATGATCTTCTTTGGAAAAGAAAAAATAAAAAAGAATTAACAAAATCAGATTGCCTAGAAGCTATTTATTCTTTGAAATGAACATCTATTGTTAGTGCTGCCATAGAGATTATACTTTAAAAAGACTAGCATTTCCTCTCTGCATTGCATTTGTTTTATTTTATTTTGTTTTATAATCCTGTGAAAAGAAGCATTTTGAAAAAGTCTGTGGAATGTCATGATTCCAACTGATCTCCTTTGTTCCTGTTATTAGATTAGATTTCTCCAGTCTCATTCTTCTGCTATAGTCCTTGAAGGAGTATGCAGCCTCTAGTATAAAAGTCAGACATTTTCTATGTTGGGAGATTATTCTCTGCTTTTATGAGATGTGTATCTTTTAAACATTAGAAATCTGCTGCCAAGTACAGTTCATAGTGTGAAGATAAGTAATGTCATTAAACTAAAAAAACCTTTTAATGATTGGTGGGTATTCAGTGGGCTTAGCAATATAAATGAACACTTCCTTAGAAAAATCACCGCAGTTACTCAAAGTTCTAAGCCCAACAATCATTTCAAGACAATGTGGCAGCATTCTTTTATAAAGTGGGTCACTGGTGATTTCCTGAAAGCTTAGCCCAGTAATTTTCGTATTCTTTTTATTGCAATGTAGAAGAAGAAATGCAAAATGTGATTTGGGTTGTTAAAATGGCATAACATTATATCAGTTTAGCAGGGACTATCTAGGAATAAGGCATGCTTTGGAGGTCATTCTTAATTCCCTTGAGGACAGTTGCTGTGAGCTGACAGATTTATACTTTGCCAGCCCATTGTTCTGCCCTTTGTAATGGTGAAGGAACAGATCAAGCAAATTCTGACTACAGAGTTTTTCTGTTCACTCCAGTTTCTACTGTTGACTGTCTTTTAGTGCTGAGTATCAGCAAATTAAAGAGATGAGCACTTACCTCATGTACTTTTCTTATTTTACACATATATAGTAAATATCTTCTATCTAGAAACACCCAGAATATATGTACTTTGTAATTTTTAATTGAAAAGGTGTTCAGAAAATCTTAAAGCACAGGAAAACAGGGAAACACTCAATGTTAAAATGAATAAGGGATGAGTGTATATGAACAATTTCACCAGAAACTAAAACTATATCTTTGTGCCATCATAAACATGAAGCAATTCAGCATTTATTGATTTTCATTTTAACAAGAAGGAATTGGGAATGAAAAGTTAAGATGCTAAGAAGTTAGTAAGTTAAGTTAATAAAAAGAAAATAAACTCTCTTTTTTCTTGTTATTATTCTAAATGCAAACATCTTTCCTAAATTTAAGTCAAAATTTGGCAATCAAACATGAATCTAAAAATCCTCTTCCAGATGTAGCAGAGAAAGTGTACTCAGAATTATGCCATCTATTAAATGATAAGGTCAGAGTGCATTCTTGCTGATTCCATAGCACAGCCTGCAAGGAAAGATGCACTCTCATGGATATTCCCTGCAGGGCTCAGCACATCCCTCCCCTTGGACCCTAGTGGATCTGACAGATGACATCCTTTTGTAATTTGATAACTCTTCTTTCCACACACACTTACTCACCTCTAGAATCTTAAAACACATTAGCATTTAATTACAATTTTGGTGAATTTATTCTCTTGTCCTTTCTGCTGTATCACTCAGAATTTATTAGGCTGGTATTAAACACCAAAATTATGTTTACTCTAGCTCTTCCTAAAAATATAGATGCAGTTGTAAACAAAGCATTCACACTTTCGTAACTAATTGATTTGTTTGAAAGGTCAGGGATTGTTCCAAACAGCATTATAGCAGAATTATTCAGGATTTTCCAAGTTTACCTTCCTAGAAGTCATATGCCCAAATACTGAAGCTTGTGAGATCTTGAAAAGATTTTATTACTGTGATCTTTTCTAGTTCAGATTCCTAAGTGACTCATTGTACTTTCCTTAAAAATAAGTGATGCTGTTTGACAAATGCATTTTTCTATGAAAATGGAATCTCTAGGCGGGTTCTCAGAGAGATCTGTACCTTGTTGATTTTTTGCCTAAAGTATAAAAATCTAAAGGCATGGTGTTACATCCCCTATGAAGGCTAATTATTAAATTTCATGACCTTCTTTCAGTCCCTCACAATGGGCCATACATATTCAAATAAGATTTGCTTTTATTTTTCAACCTTTGAATAAGCATGAAGCTGGAAAATATTTTTGTTCAGGGTTTCTTGCTAGTGGTTTTTTTAAATTTTTCATTATTTTCCTTTTTTAATTTACCATTTTTTGTTTATCTATCAGAGAGTATTTCCACTCTCTTTCCAAGTCTGCCCTTCATCTTCTGGGTAGAGGCCCTTAGAGAAATCAACAAATGATTTTTTTAATATATTAAATAATAAACATTATGTTATATTTGTTTGGAGCGGTACTCAGCAACTGACCTATGAGCTAGTGGTTTGAGAAATATATATCTTTGCATCTATATGAGCTGTAATGACTGAAGGAAATACTTAGATTTCCAGAAAAAACATTAATGTGTACTGTTGATATGTTTAAAGCTTTGGTTTTTTATCAGATTCCTGATTTTAGTGAAGGGTAGCAAACCTGGAAAAAAATGCATTTGAGAACAAATAATTGCAAAAGAAAGAAAAAGAAAATAAATTATGAAGAAGTCATTGAATTTTTATGTCTGTGCTCTCATCCAAAGTGAGAGTTTATTCTGGTGGAATGTATACATATGATTGTCTTCAGAGACTTTGGTGAGGGCTTCAGCTTCTAGGAACAAAACAGGAATTCTCATCTTCTTGGAAACAACTTGCCTTTAAAAAAATTGCAAGGGAAAACAAGAGAGATCTATTAATCCCAAATCTGGTCTCTTGTATTCTAAGAAGTGGTGTGATTCTTCTGAGAAAGATCCTCAGTTCTGGTTTGGGAGTGGTGGTGAGAGGATAACTCTTTTCAGTAATCTGGCTCTTCGTCTTGCCTGTTTTGGTAATCAAACTTGGCTGAGAGTAGGATTACAAACTGAAGCCCTTTTGTTTCAGACAATATCGCACAAGCATCATCTGTTGTTAGGGAGATAGTCATCCAGGGAACAGTCATCAAAGACAGCATGATGCCTTTACCAAATTCAAGCCCATAAAGACTGTTCTATTGAAAGCAGAATGGTCCCTTCCCATTTTATTTTAAGCTACACTAGCAGCTGCTGTAATACATAGAACAGCTAAATGATTTCATAGCATCATTAATGAATTTAAATGAGACCTGCAAGCTGCTCTTCTTCAGTCCAAACTTTCAACTACTTGGGATGAACAGGGACTAGAATTTGAAGGAAGTCATCCCTGTTATCTAAAAGACTCCCATTGGGAATTATATATGTTCACGAATAATGGAGAATTAACTTTGTTGAGAAAATTGTAAAACAAATAATTTTAAACTAGCAGCAGTCAGGGGAAGGACTTTCTTGGCTGTAATACTGATTTTTTTCACAGTGAGGAGACAAAATTATCAGCAAATTGGTGTGGATAATAAACCAGAGAAGATAATATGTGGACATGATTGCAAAGCTTCCATTTAATGTATGGTTTAGAGGAAGAGATGCACAAAATATTCCAGTTAAGTTAAATCCCACAAAAAAAATCTTGTGTCATTTATTTCAAGTATATATTTTTAATAATTATGTAGGAAATATGTCAGTAAAGGAACTATTAAATTATTACAGTAAAGTTTTTGTAGCTTATTTTTATTGTAAGTACTGACATGTGCCAATAATTCTTACAACAGTAATAATTTTAGATACATGTAACAATCTCTATTACCTGTCTAAATACGTGTTTATAGTGAGAGACATGGATTTGATGGATGGACCACTTGGTGAATAAGGACTTGACTGGATGGCCACACTCAAGGGGTTGTGATTGATAGCTGGATGTCCAAGTGGAAACCAGTGACAAGTGGAGTTCCTCAGGGGCTGGTATTGGGACCAGAGCTGTTTAACACCTTAATCAGTGACATGGACAGTGGGATTGAGGGTACCCTCAGCAAGTTTGCCAATGATACCAAACTCTGTTGGGTGTTCAACATGCTGAAGGGCAGGGATGCCATCCAGAGGGACCTTGACAGGCTTGAGAGGTGGGTCTGTGCAAACCTATTGAAGTCCAACAAGGCCAAGTGCAAAGTCCTGCACCTGGGTCAGAGCAGCACAAATAAATCCCAGCACAAATACAGGCAGGGCAGAGAATGGACTGAAAGCTTCCCTGAGAAGAAGGACTTGGGGCTGTTGCTTGATGAGAAGCTCAACATGAGCCGTTACTGTGTGCTTAAAAAGTGCAGAAAGACAACTGTCCTGGGCTGTATCAAGAAAAATTGTGACCAGCAGGTCAGAGCTATCTCTTTATTTTTACTTTTTAAAAATGAAAAAAACATGACTTTGACAGCATTCTGATTTGGTCTAGTTCATACCACTACAAAATTTCTTTAGGCCACTTTTATTGAAAAATACTTTGCCTCATCTACTTACAAAATGGAAATACTGTAGACTAATCAAAGTAAGATTTAGTTTGTTTACTAAAAGTCTTATTAAGCATGCCCTTAAATTCATACTAAAGGTCTTTGCTCTATTGGTTCAAATGCAGTCTTCTAAACTCAGAAACTGTGCTTTACAAACACTGGATATTTGGGGAGAGCTCTTTTTGTATGTATGGGGTCAGGACCTCTCAGCAAGCTGAAAATGTAATTCTCTTCTGGGTTGACTGTTTTATCTGAAGATAACTACTTGTTTATGAACTATACAGACAGTTCATTGCTGCCTGATATCCCAGGATATTAATCCAGAATTAACAAATGCATTGCCCAGTCCCCTAACTTGCTTTGCTGATGCAAAGCTGTACTCAGACATTGCAGTACGTCATGTTAGTCAGCCAGATAAAAGGATGGCATCATGAACTTTGTAAGCAAGTTAAACCAGGGGTTCAGTGAGTCCTAGCAGACCTAAGTGATGATGTCTGTAGCTCTGCTACTACTTTCATCTATTCTTTCTCCCCCATGTCATCTGATGCTTCCTTGAATATTCCTTGTTTACAACACGCTCACGCAGTTCAGTGAAATAAATATGTGCTCAGTGCTGGCCCAAAGGCAGGTAGAGGCAAAAGTGGAAATAGAACTGCTCGGTAGATATTTTTCAACTGTTGAACCAAACCAGGAAAAAATTGAGAGTTAAAATCAAGGGAAGATTTATGTTCCTTCAATGTGCTTGAAAGACAAATATTTAATAAAGTAAGCATATGGATGTATCTACACTATAATCTTCATGTTGAATCTGACTTGTGTTACTTTAACAAATCAATCTTTTAATCTACCTGTGACAACTGAAGTTAAATTTCTTTTGGTGGACACCTGTCAAACTGCTGTAGAGTTTCGTTGTATTAAGTCTCTGTGTTTAAAACTTGAAGAGTCTGAATGACATCTTGCATTGACTTTGACCATGCCTTCTGTTTCCTGCAGTGCTAATTAGCCACTTCATTTAAGGTGAGATATTACAACCTGACTTTCCTGCCTTTCACCCTCTCTTTAGAATGCTCTGCAGAGCTTCTTAATTACCACACCACCATATTTATCCCTGTTGTCCTGTCTTGGGAGATGCACCACAATGCTGACAAAGAAAATATAACATTTAGAATTTCTTAACTAGCACAAAATGCGTATACAAGATGAAGGGAACCACAGGCAGGGCGAGATGGAGCAAGACAATGTTTTAAGACTCCTGTTTGACTGTGCAGTGTTTGCAGCAGTGCCTCAAGCCTCCATCTGCTGCTCCTCTGATTCTGCCGTATTTGTCCCTGCGCTGTTGGAGTTCTTCCTCTCAGCCTTTACAAGTCCTATAGATTTTTTGTGAGGAGGGAGTGTCTTTGTCTTTTTCTTCAAACAGGTGTTTTTTAACTCTGCTTTGGGAACTTCTGTCCCTTAGATCATACTTCCTGACACAGGGTGGAGAAAATGTGGTTTTTTCTTAAATATGGTTAATACTTTTAATTCTCCTAGCTCCTGAGTAGTGCTTCAGCTCTTCAGTGTAAGAGAATATGCTGATGTTGCTGTCAGGCTAGTCCTTCACAAGACCCTTGGTACAAGTCTTGTCTCAGCTAATGAAGCGTGATGGAGGAAAGAGTGAAAGTAGTGTTAGAAATAAGGACCTTGTCGATTCAGTAAATCAAACAAAAATTTGGAAATAAATTTTCCTCAGTGCGTACACCCATCTACCTTTTATTCTGAATTTTTATCAGAAATATTGATAAGTTCACGTTTTCATGTGGTTTGAAAATATTAACCCTACAGAACAGTGTAGTGGATTGTAAACTTCCATAATATTTTGGTGTTGTTCTAAAGAGCCTTAAATAAGAGGCTTAACTAGGGTGCAACTACTCTGTACACAGGCCTGTGCAGTGCCATGTGTCCAGGTTTATGAAGGAATTGAGCCATGGGCTCAGGCTCCACTTCCCGGCCCTGAAAATGGCCCCAGGGGAGCTGGGACTTTCCTGGTACCCACAGCTGCTCCTGGCTGGGTCATGGGACATGGGGAGTCCTGCAATGGCCCCAGCCCATGGGGATCTGCAGCCCCCAGTGAGTCTGCTCAGTCAGAGCAGAAGACACTGCTTCACACAATTTGTTTAATGTTTTTAAAGAAGAAAATAAATTCACTTTAGTAAGAGATTTAAAGATTATTTTGATGTTCCTTAGACCTTTACTGTCATATATGTTCCTCTATGCTTTGTGTCATAAAACTGAGAGGCAATGAGGATTTCTGTCATAACTCAAGCTAGTGTGCTCAGTGCATCACTGAAGCCATAGCTTTGCCCTACATTAGCTATACAATAAACAAGTTCTCCTGAAAAAAAAAAAAGAAAAAGGGTCCTATTTAAAAAAAATAGCAAGGGATTTTTTTGCAGGAGGAAGCCTTTTTACTAGTTGCCTGACCTTCTATAATTAAACAATTGAGAACCCTTGATAATTCATATCTAATTAAATTGCTCTCATGAATCTGTGTGGGCATCAGAGTTAGCAACAGTGCTAAGAATAAGCTATCAGCTCTCTTGGTAAGTAGGAGTCATAAGCTCCTCATCTACCTCTGCACTCTCTGGACAAAGTAATTAGTATTGACAAGCCCTAACATCAGTAGTATTGAAAGGGATGTATTCTGCCCTGGTGTGGTAGAACCTGAGTTGATGGGCAGGTCTTTTAACCAGTAGCGCTTTTCGGAATTTCCTTATTTAAGCCTGTGGAGACACAGGAAGTTCCCTTTTTTGTTTTGGAGCCTCCCGTGGGGAGGGGGGGAAAGATGGGCCCCAAGGCTCCATTTTTCGGAGCGGCCTCGTGCCTCTCCTCCCCCAGCACTGGGGCACAGTCCCCAGGTGCCTGCAGGAGAG
>VZTH01003039.1:88734-123457 GCA_013397815.1 Aleadryas rufinucha | reverse complement strand
TCTTCTCGTCCTATCGCTGGTTGCCGGTACCCACCTGGCCACACCCTCCTTTCAGGCAGTTGTAGAGAGCGATAAAGTCACTCCTGAGCCGCCCCTTCTCCAGGCTAAACACCCTCAGCTCCCTCAGCTGCTCCTCACAGGACATGTGATCCAGACCCTTCACCAGCTTCATTGCCTTTCTCTGGAGACGCTCCAGAACCTCAATGTCCTTCCTGAGCTGAGGGGCCCAGAACTGAACTCAATATTCGAGGTGCAGCCTCACCAAAGTGCGTGCAGAGGGACAGTCACTGCCCTGGTCCCGCTGATAAAAGTCAGGGTGATAAAAGTCAGGATGCCATTGGCCTTCTTGGCCACCTCCACACTCTGCTGGCTCACGTTCAGCTGCTGTTGACCACTGGTCCTTTTCCGCTGGGCCACTTTGCAGCCGCTCTGCCCCCCAGCCTGTAGTGCTGCATCGCTGTCCCCATGTCACTGATCGGTCACAGACCCCGAAGGCGGCATGAGCCCTTCCGGAAGAATGCATGAACTCTTCCAGCCGCCAGCGAGACCCCATCTCGGCTCACCGTGGCACCCCCCGCGCTCTGCCCCGCCGGCAGCCGCTGGTTCCGAAAAGCAGAAGTGCGGAGACACGGACGTGTTGGATAGACAAATCACGGCGGGGCTCGCCGTTCCGAAAGTAGAAACGCCGTGTCCCCCAGCGATTTCCTCACTGGCACAGAAAGTCCCTTGGGGGAGGCTCGGCAGACGCCGGGCAAAGCCAAGGGCCGGGCCGGGTCAGAGAGGGCTGCACTGCACGGGCTGCTGGGGGACAGCGCCTACGGCCTCCGGGCAGGCGGGCGACGCCTCGTGGCTCGGCACAGGTTGCTGGGTAATGCCCGGCGCCTTAAAAATGTGTGAATCAGTGCCGCAAAGGGGAACTATGTAGCATCAGTGAGTGTAAGTGTCTGAAGGGAGGGTGCCAAGAGGATGGATCCAGGCTCTTATCGGTGGTACCAAGCAACAGGACAAGAGGCCACGGGCAAAAAGTGATGCACAGGAAGTTCCACCTGGATATGAGGAAGAACTTCTTTATTGTGCGGGTGCCCGCGCACTGGAACAGGTTGCCCAGAGAGATGTGGAGTTTCCCTCACTGGAGATACTCAAGAACGGTTTGGACGCAATGCTGTGCAATGTGTTCTAAGATGACCCTGCTTGAGCAGGCAGGTTGGATCAGATGATCCCTTCCAATCTTCCCCATTTTGTGAGAGATTACAGTTCTTCCCCGCACCCCGGTGACAGTGCTGCCCTCGGCACCGCCGCCGCCTCCTCTCCCGCGGTTTCCTGTCCTGAATCTGGCACACCCTTTCCCTGCCGCAGGCTCTCCCCCACCCTCAACACGGCCCCTCACGGACTGGGAGGTTTCCGTGGAAACGTTTGTATCTGCTCTCGCCCACGCCCGAGGGGCCTCCGCCCTGCACTGCGTCCCAGCCGCTCCCCTCGGCTTCCCTGCTCTGCCACCACCGGCCCCCGCTGCCCTCAGTGTGCCCGACACCAGGCACATACTCACGGGCAGGGGCTGGGCGTGTCAACTGTGGTGTGACTGACAGCTGAAAGACAGGATGCCATCCAGAGGGATGGCATGGACCGGGACAAGCTCGAGAAGTGAGCACATGAGAACCTCATGAAGTTTAACAAGACCCAGTGGTCTGGTCAAGCCCCAGTATCAATATAGACTGGGGTATGAACAGATGGAGAGTAGCCCCGACAAGAAGCACTTGGAGAGGCTAGTTATGAGCCTGTGAGCTTGCAGCCCAGAAAGCCAACCACATCCTGGGATTCTGCCCCTTTACTCTACTCTTGTGAGACCCCACCTGGAGTGCTGCATCCAGCTCTGGAGTCCCCAGCACAGGAAGGACATTGACCTGTGGGAGCGAGTCCAGAGGAGGGCCACCAAGTTGGTCAGATGGATGCAGGACCTCTCTTATGAGGAAAAGCTGAGAGAATTGGGATTGTTCAGCCTGAAAAAGAGAAGGCTCAGGCGTGACCTAATCGTGACCTTCCAGTACCTGAAGGAAGCCTACAAGAAAGATGGATAAACACTTTTTACAGGTACATGTAGTGGTAGGACAAGGGTGAATGGCCTTAAACTGAGAGTAGGTTTAAATTAGGTATTAGGAGGAAGTTCTTTGCTCAGAGGGTGGTGAGACACTGGAACAGGCTGCCCAGAGAAGTTGTAGATGCCCCATCCCTGCAAGTGTTCGCAGCCAGATTGAATGGAGCTTTGAGCAACCTGGTCTAGTGGAACGCATCCCTGCCCAGTGCAGAGGATCTTTAAGATCCCTTCCAGATCATGATTCTATGATCTACAGCTGCTGTGATAACGAACGTCACAATGCTGAGTGTGGCTGTGCCATCGCTGTGGTTCCCCATGTGCTGTCACGGCAGCCCCACATGCAGCCCCCCTGCCCCCTGTGGGCCTCATCTGATGTTTAAGCACAACAACAACAACTAAAATTTTTGAGACAGACTTTTGATTCTGACATCCAAATACCTGTCATTGAACGCTGCTGCATTTGCTTTCTGCTATACAGTGCTCCAAGTCCACTGGCTCACCTGCTCCCCCCAAGTCCTGGAAGAAAAGCTGGTGTCCTAGACACCATGGGACTGTGTGATGCCTCTGAAGCACAGCTGATGGGACAGTATGGATCAGTCAGTTCATAATAAGTTTTTCCAAGTAACTCAAGGAAATGTTGCACAAGATTTTCTTGAACTATGGGTTCAAGCTTTGAAATCAATACAGGGAATGGCTTTCTTGGATTTTTCTGCCTGCAAGACTGAGGCACAGGTCACGTCTGTAGTTCTACAGGTGCTCTCTAGTTAAACAGTGTTCTATGTGTGATCAGTTATGAAACAAGCAAATAAGACAACATCAGTGAATTATGTTTATGATTTAGGAGTAGAGAAAAGAATCCAAGTGCCTATCCTAAAGGTAATTATTGGTTTTCACTTGAAATAGGTTTATTTTATTTCATGTTTCAATTAATAAAATTGTTCTTTAGCTCAGAAAACTTACCTTGCACAAGCTGGGGTAAGAAAATAAATAGGTACATAGAAACTGTCTGACAAATAACATTATTAATAAAGAAAGAAAAATAGACACCTTCCTCACTGATTTTAGTCTTTGGTAGGCTTTTTCCCTGTATATAAGCTTGCTGACTGATCTGTACTTATAGCATTTATGACATGAGAAGCTTGTGCTTGTCACTTGTGCTTGTGATATTTGGGGATATTTGGGTAGTTCATACTGAGACAGCAATGTAATTGTATTGTTAGGAAAGGGAGTTTTGTGGCAGCAGCTACGTTTAGAATCTCTAACGCAGATCAGTGCCCAGAGACATCTCATGGAAAACTAAAAATATTTATTAATTGTTTAGATTTAGATTTAGAGCTGGCTTAGAAAAGCAAGAACTTGTAAACCAGGCATTTCTGAAGAAATTGCTGTTGTCCAGTATTGGGTTGTTTTTTTACTGCAAATATGCTGAAAATGCAGCACCAGTTCTCTGGTTTTTAGGATCTGAGCCCAGGATAAGCCCAAGACTACATTTCTGATGGTCTGTGAAGGAGAACTGTATATACAACATAAACCAAGTATACTCATTAGAAAACTTTATTCTGTTGCCAATAGTATACTCCCATGCTGTATGAGCTGTGCAGCCAAACCCAGATCAACTGCTACATAAAGTCTTAAGCCCCTGAGATGGCATGAGACATAGGCAAAGCGGGATAACAGAGTTGCTGGAAAGTCTGGTATATTGTAGTGTTTTCTCTCTTAGTGTAAACACAAACAAGCAATGTTTTTTTATTAAAATCTCTGATAATTTGAGAAGCCCATTGCTGTGCTGACAAAACAGTCACCCCAAAGTAGTTGGTATCCATAGCAGTTCTGATTTCAAAATTGACTTTGGTGCCCATGAAGACCAATCGAGTTAATTTTAAGTGTTTTTTGTCCAGTGACCTTGGCTGAACAATTATTCTAGTACCAGTCTGGAACAGACTAAGTGTTTGTCCCTCTGTGTGTAGTTTTTTGGGTCATTCACTGGAACTACTTAAGTACCATTTACTGGAAATGGTCTGGTTCGTGCTGCTTTTCTGAGAACCATTTTAGATATTGGGACATGAAGAACAAATTCTTCCCTGAGGTGGTTTTATTCACAAATATACTCAACATCAATTTTAACTGTTAAGGAAGAGAGCTATAATGTGCTTAATCTTGCCACGATGTGAAAGAAGAACATATAATTCCTGATTTAAGTCTTATAGCCCAAGGCCTAAAGGAGAAGAGGGTTCTCCCTTCCCTGATGAACTGGATAGGACTTGAAACCCAGAAGGACTGGTCGCTCTTCTGGCATCTGGTAGGGAGTAGGAGAAGCTGAATGGAAAGGTCCAGTGGTCAGGATGAAACAGGTTTCATTTATTGTGTATATTTACAGTGCAGTCTTTGTATTTCAGACTTTTGTAAGCTGTAATCCTTGTTCAAGTGAATGCTAAAATTCCCACTACTGAAAGGGAGTGTCAGTGCAAATACCCTTCCTCAACTATATTACTGCTTTCCTTCCCCTGCCCAAAATTGTATTGTGGCATACTATAAAAGGGGAAAAAAACCCCAAAACACTCAAATCCCCATAGCAAACCCTCCAAAATGTACGTAGCAAAATGCAAATCCTTGTAGCAGCAACAAAAGCAGAAGTGCAAGGGCCTCAAACAGGTTTGCTTTCAGCTAAGGAAGTTTTCACATCAGTCGGAAATCCACAACAGTGGGATCCTAGTGTCCAATACCTGATATAAACCAGCTCTGTAGTAAAGGTGATGGGATTAGGGAAGAGGAGGACAATACAGCTCTGTCCAGACTATACAATTGCCCAAATTGTTGCTTGGAGTTCAATGTAGAAGAAATTCATGGCCAAGGACGAAAGGAAATAAGAACCATTAAGGAAGTCTGTTTCATAGTCTAGAAATTTGTGCCAGTCTGTATGGCACTGGACTCCCATGGTGAAGCTGAAATAATTGTGGAGTATGAAAAGAAAAGGGTAACTGGCAGAAGTGCTGTCACGAGTGAATGGACACACCAGCTGGCAGAAAAGGCAGCTGGCCAGGATGTCTGAGGGATAAAACAACTTTAGCCTCCGCTGTGGCTTTGTGAAACAGCCCTTCCAGCAACCTAAGCTGGGATGTGCAGTCAGCCACAATGCCTAATGCCTATGAGTCAATGCAGGGGGTGTTGGGTATGGCTACGGGAAGAAGAAAAGAGCCAGTTGCCAAGAGAAAGATGTCTCTGAGTTATTATTTTTGTCACTTGTAGAGAGGATCTTGCTTGCTGAAGATGGTTTGTGTACATTACCTGACTTTCTGTCTTTCTTTCCTTTTCACCCCTAGATCCAGTGACATTTACTGAAATCACTGTTTGCAAGTGAGAAACTCTAATTCAGTGAGTGTGGCTTGGTGTCATTCCATGGTCCTGGTTAGAAGGTCACTTTTTGCTAGAAATGGCATCTATAGTAACTGCCTATAGCTGACATAGAGTTTTCAAGTTGAAAATTTGTTTGAAGATCATGGGTTTACTAGACTTTAAAATTACCTCACAGACTGAATAGGGCTGTTCCATGCTTAGACTGTTTCCAATGTCACAGTTATTATTTCAAAGCATTACTTTACATGATGGCATAATGGTTAAGAACTTCTGGAAACATCTTTATGCTGGCCAGTAAGTCTTTCATTCAAGTTCTCTTACAATTTTGAAGTCATAGTATCATGATCTTGTAAGATTCTGTGTTTTAGTGGTTTCCATGCTTGATTATATGTATCTTCATCTATATTCAAGCTTATCTTCCAAATTGCAAAATTGAGGGCATTTTCTGAATTACAGCTGGAAAGATTGTGATGCACCAGGCCACTGTTATTTGCTATAAGAAGTTCTGGTAAGAGAACACTGTTTTAGCAGAAGAAGACTTTCTCCTGGGGAGTAACAGTAAATGTTTCTATTATAAATTTGTATTCTCAGTTTTATGTTCCGTTTTTTCTTTTGGTTTCCCAGCATCAGAACAAAGCAATTATGACTATTTTCATCGGTGTAACAATATCCAAATTGGTTTTGCCTTTTTTTTTTGGCCCCAATAGTTCAAAATAAGAGTCTTCAGATTGTAATCCGTGTTTGTAATTCATGCTTCTGTGTTAGACAACCTGAAGTGCCAATAACAGGAAAGTATTTTCTTGTACTACTTGCTCTAATACTCATTTAAAATATCTTATTGTTACCAACTTCAGAGACACTTAAATTTACCATGTGGTGGTAAGCCTTTAACATATATTACAATAATTACTTCTGTCTTTCCAGTGATAGCAGAGGTAGGTCTGTGCAAGATTTGTGATATCTTTGCCTGGTTTTAAGTTGACATTAATATATCGAATTTCATACAATTTCCCGTAGAAGCTTGTCCTGTTGAGATAATGAGCAGCCCTGTAGGAGCCACATTCTCTGAGTCACTGTTTTGATGGCAGAGTTCCATGAGTGTGGCTCCTTTTGCCTGCTGAGACGTCCTTCAGTATGTTGTAGAGAACAAGGTGTTCACACTTGTGTCACTGTGGAAAGGCACTGGATCTTGTAAGGGCCATGGAACACTGCATCAGAATTTGCATTGCTACACTTACTTGGCAAGGCAGGACTGCGATAATCAATGCACCTCTCTTTTTACCTTCAAAGTAAATCAAAAAGCAAGCATGAAAATAGATTTTGCCTGTAGGTGGCAAAGAGCCACGAAGAAATTGCTAATTTTTCAGGCAGTATGATTTCCTAACAGAAACAAATTAGTAGTGCATGTAAAATTTATCTTTCCTTTTTTAATTTGATAATGTCTCTTATAAAAATGTCTTTGAAACTAATCTACTGAAGTAAGGAGTCTAAAAATCTGTTTTGCATAGCAAGTATAATAGAGCTTTTGAATGTATGCTATGTTGCCTTTGGTCCAGACATTTCAAATCTCTAATTCATACCCTTGTGGCATATAAATGGGCTGTAACTGCTAAGCCAATTTGTTTGTTTTCTCAAAGAAAAGAAAAACTGAATGTAATGTACTGAAAGAAGGATCCATAACACACGTTTTCCAATTGGAATGCTGTCAAGGTCTTTAACATCTTATTTTAGCCCATGGAACAGTTCCAGCAGTTCAAGTCATGACATGACCACTTACTGGAATTAACAACCCAGGGAGAAAAGTGCCCTTGTGCAGAACATGTCCAGTATCGAAATGGGTGTATGAAACTCTCTGGATCTTTTGAATTTTATACGTTTTTTTTTTCTTTTTTTTCTCCTACTCTCTCACTGTGTGCAGAGACATCACTAAAAGACACTATTTTCTTTTTAAAAACCTTATGGTACCACTCCTCAAGCAGACCTCTGCAAATTCTTTAGCGGCAGACTTTCTAACAGAGATTTCCAGTGAGGAAACAATGTTACAAAGAGATAAAGAAACAAAGTATGTTATTAAAATTGTATGAGTCAAGAAATATCCTACAGGGTCACTTCAGCATCTCAGGTAGCTTCTAGCTCCCATTCTCTTACACTAATTTTGGAAGCTCTATTCACTTGAAATTAATTTCCATTGTCCAAGATGGCTGTTTTCTTCATACCAGCCTCCTCTGAAGCACTGAGCAGGGAAGGTAAGGTGCAGAGCAAAAGAAAAGATGTTTGGGTTTCTTGTTTGTTTTGTGCTCAACAAAGACCACCTCAGTTTTCTGTTTTGTTTTTCTTACATAAGAAAGAACATTTAATTGAATCTGGTGACTAGATTCCTGAAAATGATATTGTGGTGAAGGCATTAGGAGATACAACTGCCATAAGCCCATATCTGCATTTCCTAAGAAGTTGTTACATTAACATTTATATCATAATCAGAACAGTCCAGATTTCCCATTGCTTCTCAACACATTGGTAATACCTTAGACATACTATTATCAGAAGTTATAAATGCACAATCTAATTTCTAGATTCAGAATATTTTGGCTGGTAAATGCCATATGAGGAATGATATGCCAGCAGCAATGGTGAATGAGAAGTGGGATGTATTATTTGTGAAACTCTGCCACATGCACGGTCTTTGTCCTAAGGTTTTCTCTGGGGAACATCACAAATCGTGTGATGACAGTAATTCTTTGTCTCAGAAAAAGTGGTAAGGGTAACTCTCACCAAATTTCCAGAGTTTCAGCAACCTTGGAAAGCAGGATGAGGCAGACAACTGAAGGAGGTAACTGCATCAGTCATTACAGCTAATTCTGCTGTCAAATATGCGTTAACAGTGTGCAATATTACTATTGAACTTAAACAATTCTGTCACAGCAAGTGGAATAAATCCTGAATATCTTTGGACAGAAGGTTCCAATCAAACAATGCAAGCATTATGCTTCTAAAACATAAATATATATGCTTTTCAGGATGACATTAAAACTTTCCCTTCTCTGTTTTTTACCTCTCACTTTCCTGAGAGAGGAAGAAGTTGGGGGTGCTTTGTTCACACAGAGGAATGAGTCATTAATAGGCTTGATAATTAATCAGATTAATGAAATCTATGCTGCAAGTTATAACCCTCTAGTTACTCTAACCGGAAACTTGTACGCACAGCATTTTATACAATTGTTTTTCTAATGGGAATTTCCTATATGTATACCTGTACATATACCATTCTAACATATTATGGTAAAAATCAAATTAGGTAGAATTACCAAATGCTGAATTATATTTTTCATGATAATTTAAAAATATCTCTTTAAAAAATAAGGCAGATACTTTTAATGATCATGCAGATAACTGCATGATTAACTCTTGGAAGTTTACTTCTTTCAGTATCAGAATATAGAATTATTGGAGGAAAAATGGAAATAACATTTTGGCTTTCATTAATCTATGCAAGTCAGCAGATGGTGGCTAAGTAGTCTCTGTGCACTGTTCAGTGTTCCATTCATGTGCTTATACTTTGTGCATAATACTTGTATATATAAATATCATCTGCTTCTGCTGTCCTCCCACAGAGCACTTCAATGTACTGTGTATTTTCTTTGTGTTTCAGATATCTCAAGGGCAGGGGCTCAGAAGAGATGCTCAGCACTTAGGGATGGTACATAAGCCACTCAGGAAAGATACACATCTGAAATAATTGTATTTCATCTTGTTCAAAAGCATAATGGTAGGGGAACTGTTGAATAAGCAGGATGGGTAGGAATTATGTCTTTTAGGCATACATTGTTTCCTCCCCAACACAGCAATGGGTTACCTTGGGCAGAAAGCAGTTGCTGGCAATGAGTGTCACTTAACTGACATTGGTTGCAAGGAGCATCCCCTCTACAGCAGTTGCTAATAAGCCTCCACAAGAGAGCTTTGTGGGAATGTTCAAAGTGCCATTAATCCTAAGGCACAATGTGAACATTTCTTAAAATACTCAAGTGCTCTTTTCAGCATGTTCATGTGGTGGATGCTCTCTCAACTTTGGTCTGTGTTTGCTTTGGCATGTGCCTTGAGTTTTCAGTTTAAATATCTATCACAACACAAACATCTCTTATCCCTGTAAGGCCAACTAACCATGCTAATTTGTACAAGTCTGTAAAAAAGAGATTTAACAATATGCAGACTTGATTCTTCTCTTGCAACAGATCTTGAAATTCGAGATTTAGAAATAATTTATTTGAAAATATGTTAACATAAATTATGACCATACCGTTTACACAATAAAAATTTAAAATTACGTAAATTCTCAGCTGCATCTAATGATTCCCTTGAGTAATCCATCCTCATTAGCAGTTCCTGTTGGGAATTTTTCCTTGTTATGATTCTGATCTAACAGCATTGCTGAGTTGAGACATAAGATGAATAAAGTGGGTGGTGATTAGTATGAAGTCACAGTACATTTTCTCTTTAAAGGGAGTGCACCCTCACATCTGACAGTAAGGCAGCATTTTTTTAGTGAGAATTTCAAGGGCAGAGGAGAAGCCTTAAGTGAGCACAACAAAACGTTTTCAAAATTTCCAGTGAATGGGAAATTAGCCTTTGTAGTCATGTGTCTTCCAGAAATTCAAGTATGCTTCCCCTGGAATTTTGTCTGGGATTTCATTACATGTTCTTAATCCAGATGTTTCAAATGCTTTGGAAACAATGAACTGTAATTATTGTCAGAATAAATTCATCACATTTCCTTTTAGAAATGTCAGAGGGAGGAGGAGTGCTTAGCACATCTCTAGGGAGCTTTTTGGTGTTCTCTATATTGGAGTCTGAAACCTCCCTAGAAAGATATGTTTAGCTTCTCCTAATGGTGGTCAAAGCAGAAAATTACTCCAGTACTGCCCATTTAATATTTGCTGATATATATTATCTGGACTATGTCCCCAGACTGTTCCTTAGTTAAATTTACTCTGTCTTGTTATGCCTCACAATGATTATATATAAACTATATATAGCATATGATATCCCTAAAAAGGTGATTCCAAATCTATAGCATAGTCTCCCCATACACCTTGTGGAAATTTAATTTGAAATCTGAGACAGAGAGACAGGGTCTATTCTCCATAAGAAGAGACTGAAATATCACCTGACAGTTTGAAAATCTTGGCTATGCCCTTTCAGAAATGTTCCTTGAAGTCTGAGGCTGCCTGAGCCACTTGCCCCGTTACCTCTAGAGCACATAATAGGCCCTTATTTCTTATGCACCTACTTTTAAATACATGAAAGTGGCTCCAAGGATTATTGTTTTGCTGGAAGACAGGAAGTATAAGGCTGGTTTTGGGATGGACCTTGAGTTTGTTAAGCTGCTCTGCTTGTAGATGCAAAGATATGGTAATGTTCCTGTACAGCTGCTTAAGTAATTTTTTTTTTAGAATGGGTAATCCTGTTGTGTTTGGGGAATATGCGGTTTTCCTAAAACACTAATTTGAAAAGCTCTTCAGCCTATTATAGCTAAATAGCATTTTAATGAAGCATGTTTGTTACACTTACCAACAACAAAAGTATTGATCATGTAATGAGTAATAAGCAAGTTAATTCCACAGTAAATACTTCACTGTGTTGTTATCATTCTTCAAACTGCATTGTACCAGCTCTGCTGCACTATAAATTTAGATTGGTATCAGACAAACCTTTAGATTTTATGCCCTAATATGAATATTTATTCTTCTTTTTCCAAATGAAAAAGAAATACTTAAAAACATTTATTGCTGAGGTTTCCATTTTAACTTTAGAGTTTTTATTTTATTTGAACAGACAACAGCAGGGCTATCTGCAGGTATAGGCAGTGTAGGCAGGCTGCCTATGGATGCAGATGTTCAGGGTGGCACAATGGCCCCAGTAAAGAGCAGCCAAGTTCTGCTCTTTCCTTTGCCAAGGCCTTTCTCCTGTGGATAGGAAGACTATGCATTTGAGCTGTTCATATCATGTGAGCAACTGATCTCTACCTTCTGAAAGCAAACTCTCTCAGCCTGATTAATTTATACTTTTATACTATAAGGATATATGTGTTATATTGTATGTGTGCATGTTTTATACTCACGCTAAGAGTGAGTATGCATCAGTGACAGTAGCAAACCTGACCTTCTGACTCAGTCCTATTTCTGCCCCTTCCTTTGCCAGAGCAGATGAGCCCTGGGAGCAGTGGAGGAGGTGTAAACGATGAGATGTTTGCTGTTTGAGAAGTAAGGAGTGTGGGCAAGGAAAGGAACAATCTCCTGAAACTAGAGACTGGAGGGCTGGGATCCAGTGATTGGTGAAGTAGGCATCTTAATTCTACTCCCGATCATCCCAAACCCCACTGAATGGTCTTGACAATGGATCTCCCTGCACCTCCCTCTCCTCTTTCCTCCATGCTCTTCTTCGTGCTCATCCACCTTCTACAACCTCCATGTTCTTTAGTATAGACACTAGTACTGCTGCAAAATTCAACTTTTCCTGTA
Source organism: Aleadryas rufinucha (assembly GCA_013397815.1). NCBI lineage: Eukaryota > Metazoa > Chordata > Aves > Passeriformes > Aleadryas > Aleadryas rufinucha. Next base: position 111,496 of record VZTH01003039.1, on the reverse strand, counting down.
CGTGGAGAAGTCTTGAGTCAGCTCCAGGAACAAACTACCTGAAATTTTCCAATCTATTAAGCAGATCACATCAAGTTGTACGCTCACTTCAAATATGTGAGAAAGAAAAACTCCAAATGAAGAAAAAAATTATCTAAAGATATACCTGTAGTAAATGAAATTAAGTCACATTTAGAATGGATGGCATCATGATGTGTATCTGGCATCAAACAGTACCATGTGTGCCATGGCACAGCCCTGCTTTCTGTGGCCCTCCATGGCTGTGCCTCTGCCTCTGTCCCCACAGAGCAGGAGGACTGCCATCCTGCAGCTCCATCCATGGTGAAGGGCTGAAGAGGAAAGGCTGCAGCACATGCTCCTTCCCTCAGCACTGCTCTCCCCTTTCATGAGCAAATTGCTGAAGGAAATGGGAGTTGGCTCATCTGTGAGGTCATTGAGAGGCTATGGAATCCAGAAGGCAGAAGTCCTTCTTCAAACACAGTTCACCAAACCCTGCCTGACCCCACTGTCCAGATCACTAAATATTACTGTGGTAACTGGTGGTGCTGTGAAATATTTTTATAAGGTAGGGAAAGATTTGTGTTACCATCCAACAGTAAAGGCATTAAAGGCTTCCTTAGCTTATAAAAAAGCATACACAACCGTTCTGTAAGCAACAGCTATAATAATGCATTTGATATTTTTTCATAATTGTAGTCTGCAAAAATGATTTAACTGGTAACTTTGTCAGCATTTATACCCTGTCTTCTAGTTCTGATGTTTCTTTCCACACTCCAAAACAGATGGAGGAAAGCCACTGCTGCTAAGTTTAGACTTTTCTGTCTGTTCTTACTGTGAAAACTCTCAGGGACAGCTATTTTCTACTTTTTCTCCTACAAGCTGTTTCTATTTCCCAACTTAAGATCACTAGTTTAAAGATAGCTCTGATGTAATTATACCATCTGAGAGCAACCTTCATATTCATCTGTTATGAAGCCATCAGTATTTCCTTCCTAGTTGTCAGTTATGTTGCTTGTCAACTTGTCATTCCAATTTTCCCTTACATTTCTTTGCACATTCATATGACTCAGAATAGTTTCCCATCCATAAGCCACTTACTTATATATAACATCACTTCTGTTTCTCCTTAACTCAACTTTATGTGCTGCCACAGCTATACTTGGTCATGACTGGGTAACTGTTTTGCTCGACTGTCATTTCTAATAATTATTATTTTGCCTACTTTGCCTTCCTGTACTCTTTTTTACATTATGTGGTAAAACATAATTTTACAGAGTTGGAACTTATATTTTTTTATTGCATCTTTCTGATAGTCCTTTTTTTATTTTTTTTTTTAATATAAAACAATAAGTTTTAAATCCAGTTTAGGACATTCTATTGAGTAGAGTACCTAGCAAAATAAATAATAACAGGTTGTAAGTGGAGCTCTGTAGCAGCAACAAAGCAGGGTGACACATAAACTTTCACTGTTCTGCTTTTAAGTGCCTGTTTTACTCTCAGATTACTCACATAAAGGCCTGGGGACTTTACCCTCATTTTTGCCCACAAAATAAAATTTTGCTTTTAATTTCTTGCCATGATCAGCCAGTCATGCCTGGTAAGTGATCCTCTTAATTTGTCTTACTCTTCATAACAGTAATGGCTGGTATTATTTTTCCTGAACAGGAATTCATCCCACATCTTTCACACACTGCTGTGATTACGTGTGCTTTCCTCTGAAACATCCACCTTTAGATTTCCAATTTGTATGACACTTTTGTTACACATACAAGACCACTTGCTAACATTTTCAAATTCTTTCCAAGTTTTTAGCCTCAGATTCTCAAATCTAAGCAATCTCCTATATGACTGAGTTTACCAGAAATTTTTTTCCCCTGAATCTAATTGCTCAATAATACCACTTTATATTTCTACAGTGCATTTATCCAGGATATATAATAATAGATATCATTTTACTCCATGTGAAATATTATGAATTGTTGTGAATCCAGTTTTTAAGTTAAGGAAAACATGGTACAGAAAACTGTGTGGATTTCACAGGGTCAGGCAGGTCTTCCTTGCCAAAAATAGTATTTTTAAAAGGCTGTCAGGAATGGAACCTTTAACTGTGCTGAAAGCTGTTTGCTGTTGGCATGATAATCCATGATTGTCTGTAACAGACCAGCTGCTAGTGCAGACATGTCTGAAGCATGTAACAGTGGTAGCCATTTTAAGCAGAGTTCCTCCCCCTCTATCCCATGCTGATACAAACATCCTTAATGAGTACAGTTCATTATTTACTTTCTTTTTGGTAGGCCTTTGCATTTTATAAAATCTCTCTCTACAGGCAAAAGCATCTTTTACTTGAAGAAAATAGTCAAAAGGGAGAAAAGGAAAGTACTAACTGTATTTTTTTAAATTCAAAGCAATGCCAGCTATAGTCATTTTGAATGAGAGTATCTCTACCAATGCTAATATACTTACACTGACTGGACTTCCAGCAGAAATAAATTATGCGGTTTTATACAGTCAATTTGAGAACAAAATTGGCCTACTGTGTCGAAAGTGAAAAACTAACCTTATTATAGATGCTTTTACTTCTTCTTGTATGCTGTGGTTCAATTTAATTTAATCAATATATAATATTGAATCAATATGTTAAAAAATATGTATCAGGATTGTCATAGTTCTGTGTGATCTTCCTCTGCACATCATTATGCAAATAATAATGTTAAAATACAACTGTCTTTTCCACCTCATGCACACCATCACCACAAACAGAATGTTTTTCCTTGCTATTCAGCTGTAAGAGGAAGTCTCCAAGGTTAGCTAGTAGTTGAATCCTATTTCACAGCTCAGTTAACTGGAAACTGCAAACTTCCTGTGGTTTCCGTGAGTTCCAGCATGCTTCCCGTTATCTTGCTATGTAGCACGAAGTGTACTGGTTACCATCAGCAGCAGATGCTTGTGCCCCCCTGACCTGGCCATGGTGGCTGCCAACCACTGCTGTGCAGTGGGGATTGGCCCATTGTGCACCAGCTTTACAACCCTCTGGATACTGTGAAAATGCAGCAGAGAGCTGCTGCACTTTTTAGCACTCAGTGCCTTGCTTTCTGGATTTGTTTCACCATTCAAAGGGGAATGTCTAGGCAGTAGTCTTGAATTTGTTATTAATTTCACCTAGATTAAGATAAAAAGAAATGGAAGTATTTATTCATAACAAAGGTTTATATTAGACCTAGGTGAGGAAGCAAAAGGAAAGCGCTCACATACTATTCATATTATTTCCATCCGATTTACCATATGACCCCAGATGTCAAGATTTCTGTGGTCCAAGATATCTTGTGTTCTTGTTACATCATTGGAAAATCCCTCTTTTGATGTAGCATGTTAGCTTTTACAGACAATTTTTTGGTAACAGATGAAATCTTCCTGAAGAGGTCCAGACAGATTCCATCTTACTCAAAAAATTTTGTCTTACTTTTAATGCAAGAGATGCTCTGGTCATTTAAAAGAATTTAATCAAGTGTTGTTTCATTTCCCAGAAAATGTGAATGCTTCAGTAGACTGGATGCCTTCCATCCTAATTGGCTGTTTAATGACTGCTTGCCTTAACAAACGCTGTATCTTGTCCTCTCACTCCTTTGCTAATTCTGATGTTTCACTATGAAGTATTTCCTCTATTGGACCTTCATTCTGTGTCAGTCTTTCTACTAACAAAAACCACCTGATACAATTGTCTACATGAGGTAAATGTATTGATCTCATTCCTGCATACTGACTGAAACCAGACACCACAGTAAACTAAGATTCTGGGATGACAATCACCCACGTTTCCTGGAATTTTTTAAGTGAATATTTTGGACCCAGTTTCTAAATAAATCTAAACTGACATAACTTGCTTTGAATCTAGGGAATGAGATCAGGGACTGGTTGTATTTAAAAAATGGACAAATAATTGTGTATGTGTACATGTATCAAAAAAATAAAATTACAGTTATTTGGGGTTTTCTTTTGCTTACTGACCAAACTAAAATGTTGGAAATAAAGTCTAATCTTGACTTGAAGTGTACAATCTTTGTTTTTTGTCAGAGAAAACAAACATTTTAGGTCAAAACATGCATTTGTGATACACTTACATATTTATATATTGTTCAAATGAAAATTTGATGCCAATTATTTATGAATCTGACAATTTTGCCCTGCTCCAACTATACTGATATTACTGGCTGAAGAAATAAACTAAATCTGGACAGGTGAAAAATATTAATTTGCTAGTTGTAACATACTCAAGTCTCAACAAAATCATCACATTATTAAAATTGCAAAAGAATTGGGTTTTGACAGCTGAATCACTGACTGGAAACAATTGTTCTGAAAAAAAGCGCAATTTTTTATAAACATAGTCAGTGGTTTACAGTAAAAGACATTTCCCCAAAATAGCTAAAAAAATCGACCATTCAGATACACTGCCACAAACTAAAGAACTTATAAGTCAGCTTTAATGTTTTTATTAGGCACTGTCTCTCCAGCTGTTTGAATGAAGCAATAACTGAAGTTTCAAAGTACACGTCTCTAATTACGCTGAAAGATTTAAAAAAATATTCCTCCTTAGCAATCTAAATATGGGCACTACTATTATTTGTTGGGGAGCTTTTTTTGCCTTTTTCTTGTTTGTTTGTTTTTCTTACATATGAGAATAGCATGAAAAGCTTACTACCACTCTATTACAGCACAGGAACAGTCACAAACAATCACATTTGCTTGCTTCTCCTATTGTATTACTTAAATTGTAGCTATTATTTAGAAAGTACTGAATTTTCAACTTCCAAAGTGATTGCATGTGATTGCAGGTGGAAGAAAAGGATACCTGTACTATAGCCCTAGAAACCAGAGTGAGGTTCCCTCTAGGAGGTGAATTGTGCAATACCAGTTCATCTTCAGAAATGAGAAAATGTTAACCTCTTCCTTTCATTAGCTCCTCATTTTTTAAAACGCTTTGCAAGTTTTCTCTTATTTACAAATGCCAACTAAATTTCTCCACTAAGATAAACAGGTAAAGCTTAGACATCTAAATTTTCTTGACAATTTTCTTGCAAATTCCTCTTTTCAGTTCCAGCTGTTGTTCTCTATTGAGATTTAGCTCTGTAGTATTTAAAAAAATATAATTTTAAAACTATCATTGGCTAACTTGGACAAGAATGTAAAACCAGATGGTGATTTTTCTTCTCAATTCTTCCACATTTTCAATCCTCTGTAATTGAAAACACTTTTACTCATATTTGCTGTACTTGGGAAAAAAATATTTTTCAACATGTTAACTTTTCCTTACCCAGTATCACTAAAATAATAGAATCCCAGCATTTTAAAGCCATGGTGTCCCTTCAAGTCCAAGTTTGTTGTAATTCATCTTCATCTATTATTTTTATCTATTGTAATTCCTTATCACATCTGGAACCACCATATCTACTCTTAATATAAGGCTTACCAATGAAACACATGCATTAGGGTGCTAAATACTTGCATATTATGCATGCAGGTTATACAGAAAGAGTGAAGGGATCCCTCTGGCATGTGATAATAGCACCTCCATCAGTCCCTACTGAATGCAGTTTGCAGTTTGCAAAAATAAATGCATTAGATGTCAAACTGTCGGGTTTATTTCACAAGCAGTTAACAGTTTCTTTATAATTCTGTGAAGAATTTGGACATCTCTGAACAAATTCTATTCACTGAGTGAACAGAATTTGACTCCTCATTGCCATGAACATGAAAATTTTAAATGAGGTGATGAGAAGCAAAAGTCTTTTCGAAAATGTTAAAACCAATTTTCTGTTAAAGCTGCAGATACCAAAAATCTTCTAGAAATGGTCTGAATCTGACTTGAATCCAGAGAATTCGAATATATCTGGTTTCAGGGAACTTCATCCTTTTCCCTTTTCACTCAATATATGATTGGAAAACTGGATCATAGCTATACGGCACTGAAGGTGCTCTGATGACTTCAGTACTGTTTCTGACATATAAACCAGTTAAGTACAAGTGTATCTGCTTTTGGTGTTTATTAACATGATCGTAATGTTACTATTATTTTTTTTTCTCTTGAATCTACTGACTGCATTATTGCTATTTGGAATACAGTGCATGAATTATTTTCTCTTTGTTAATACTTATCAGCTATTGTAGTTATCTTCAGAATAGTTAGTAAACAACACAGCTTAGAGATGAAACATTCCTTAAGAACAAGATGCTGTAACAGTCTTGTGCTCAGTGACACAACAAATGAATGGTATTGAAAAAATATTGGCACTGTGAGCTGCATGAGCCGAGCTAATACTGCAGGATACAAACTGTAAGAAAGTGCTGCTTCTAGTGAGGAGCTCCCTGGAAGGTGGTAGGTCAGGGGTGAGAGTATTGAGCCCTCAAGAGTCTCCAGCTGCTGTGGTTAATTTATTTTGCACAGCCCTCTGACTACAGACCAGTCATCACTGGTCTATAGCTCCTGCCCAGAGCTCAGTCTATTGTGATGAGTTTTCTACCACATGCCAGGCTCTGTTCTGCTTCTTCTACTTCATAGTCTGGATCTTACCCAACACCCACCTTGTCTCACTTAGAATCATTGGATACCCTGGTTTGGAAAGGACCTTAAAGACCATCTAGTTCCAACCCCCCTGCCATGGACAAGGACATCTTTCCTAGACCCGGTTGCTCAAAGCCCCATCCAGCCTGGTCTTGAACACTTCCAGGGATGGGGAATCTATAGCTCCCCTGGGCAATGTGTTCCAGTGCCTCACCACCCTCACAGTAAAGAATTTATTCCTAATACCTAATCTAAACCTATTCTCAGTTTGAATCCATTCCCCCTTGTTCCGTCAGTACAAGCCCTTGTAAAAAGTATCTATCCATCTTTCTCATAGGCTCCCTTTAGGTACTAGAAGGCCACAATTAGGTCACCCCTAAGCCATCTCTTTTCCAGGCTGAACAATCCCAGTTCTCCCAGCCTTCCCTCATAGGAGTTTCCAACCTGTCCGAGGATTTCTCTCCTGCCTGCATTGTCGGTCACGCACTTCATCCTCCCAAACCTTTCCCCGACACAGAAGCAGATCTCACATTTTTTTCGCACCACAGGGCTCATCTGACAGCGCTCATTAATGCAGTAAATCATTAACGAAGCCAACGCAGTACATCACACAGCGCCGCGCTGTTTGTTTATTGATTTGCATTATCCCAGCGAGCTCCGCAGCTTTTCAGATCCGCCATGGAACGTGATTTCGGAGCGCTCAGAGGGCGCCGCACACACGGCGCTGTGGGCACAGCCCGAGCGTGGAGCGGCCCGCACACAGAATCCCACAACCAGTTAGGTTGGAAAAGACCTCCGAGATCTTCGAGTCCAACCTGTGACCGAACCACCACCATGTCAACCAGACCACGGCACCAAGTGCCACGTCCAGTCCTTCCTTAAACACCTCCAGGGACGGTGACTCCACCATCCCTCTGGGCAGCCCATTTCAATATCTAATCACCTCTCCTGAGAAGAAATTCCTCCTAATGTCCAACCTAAACCTCCCCTGGTGCAGCTTGAGGTTACGTCCTCCCGTCCTGTCGCTAAGGGAGGGTACATGTCGCAGTCGGACGCGGCGGCCGGGTAACTTCCCGCGGAGGGACGCACCGCCCGATCCCTGGCGGCCGANCGCCCCCCCCGCCCCGCCGCGTGAGGCGTGCGCGTGCGTGGCGGCCGCGGCAGGATGTTCGTGGCGCGCAGCATCGCCGCGGATCACCGCGACCTCATCCACGATGTGTCCTTCGACTTCCACGGGCGCCGCATGGCCACCTGCTCCAGCGACCAGAGCGTCAAGGTGAGCGGGGGGCCGCCGGGCCTGGTGCTGGGCGAGTGTCGCGGCACCGGCCGTGCGCGGCCTACCGGGCTACGGGTCGGGCCGGGCCGGGGCGCAGCCTCGGGCTCGTTCTGCGGGAGGTCCCGGTGCGGTGTCGGGACGTGGGGGCGGGAGGCTTTCGCACATAATGCGTGTTGTGTTTTGTGTGTGCGCGAACGCGTGTAAACACGGGAACTCCGCTTCCCACCCATAGCTGCAACAGGGAAAACATTACCGACTGCTCTGCCTGCAGCTTGTTTTGTTTATTCGGCTGGAAGTCGTATTTCTTAAAGAATGTTTACGAAAGAAACTACTGTTTTGTAATGTAGTGCCAGTAATCTGTATTTATTATGGGAAGAAGCTGCTGTTGAAGTGCCAGTAAGTAAAAAGCCGGACTATTCCATGTGTGCCCTGGCAGATTAGGGAAAGTGTAAAATACTAGAAGCCTTAATTTTTACATTCCTGTAGTGGAAATAAAGTAGCACTTTATATTTACTTAAACGAAAAGTTGATTGCTTTTCCCCTTTCTTGTGCATAGTGAGAGGATGGGCAATAATTCAAGAGTCACGTGGATAGACTTAAGAAATGTAACTTGCAGAAAGCAGTCTGTTTTTTATTAAGTCCAGATAAATGGTTGAGAAAGTCGCTTTTTTTTCGTAGAAAGCTGTATCATATGTAGATTAGGCTTAAGAACAAGGGAGAGCAGCCCTTTCTCCCTGACCACAGACTAAAAAGCAAATAACCAACCACAGTAAGACGGTCCCCCCAGAAAGTAAGCCAAAGCCATGGGGAGCTTTGTTTTGGACTGACTACCTAGAGTTTGCAGTTCTTAAAAAGGATACCAGGAGATAGGTTGAACAGAGAAACTATGTTCTTTAGCAGGGTAATGTTACTTTCCAATCATAACTGAATCCTTTACGATATTGTCCAGAAGTTTTCCTTCAACCAGAGGGACAACATGACCCAGGTTGTACTAGAGATCCAGAGTGGCAGAAGTGAGGTGACTTTCAGTAAAGCTTTAAAGTGAATGAGTGACAAACAGGAATGGATGTCAGGTGGTGTCTTTCGTTTGGTTATGTTCATGACTTTCTACATAATTTTTCAGTAAAAAAGTCATAAATATGAAGATGTATGGGAAATCAAGAGAGGGTAAGGTTCAGTGAGTTGCATATGGTTAAAAATCAAGGCAGAAATCTCATAAAGAGAAACAAGATTTGTTCCCCCCACTACCCTGATGTCTATTTTGCTGTCCTGCTCTGCTTTTGGGATGAGTGCTGGGAGCATTAGGGTTTTGCAACCAGAGCTGAGCATGTGGGTGTGCTGGGGCCTCTAGAATGAAACAGACTAGTGTACTCTTGGAACAAAGTGAATGCAGTATTGACAATTGTAATAATTTCTCATCTATGTAATTTACTGTTTAAAAAGAGATAGAAGTCATACAATAGTGGATTTTGCAGGTGGTGCCTCTTCTCCCTAGTTGTAATAGGGATATTTTCAAGGTTGAGTGAAGTGCAATTTTGTACTGAACCAGGTACAGTGTCCTGGATGAAAATGTTTAGTGGGATGTGTGTGTATGTTTTTATTTATTTNTCCCGCCTCCGCTCCGCCCCCGCCTTTCCCCGCGTTTCCCCGCGGTGGGACGGAGCGCGCACGCGCGGAGCAGCCCCGCGAGGGTGGTGGACTCCGGCGGCTGCGCGCGCGNCCTGTAGTGGAAATAAAGTAGCACTTTATATTTACTTAAACGAAAAGTTGATTGCTTTTCCCCTTTCTTGTGCATAGTGAGAGGATGGGCAATAATTCAAGAGTCACGTGGATAGACTTAAGAAATGTAACTTGCAGAAAGCAGTCTGTTTTTTATTAAGTCCAGATAAATGGTTGAGAAAGTCGCTTTTTTTTCGTAGAAAGCTGTATCATATGTAGATTAGGCTTAAGAACAAGGGAGAGCAGCCCTTTCTCCCTGACCACAGACTAAAAAGCAAATAACCAACCACAGTAAGACGGTCCCCCCAGAAAGTAAGCCAAAGCCATGGGGAGCTTTGTTTTGGACTGACTACCTAGAGTTTGCAGTTCTTAAAAAGGATACCAGGAGATAGGTTGAACACAGAAACTATGTTCTTTAGCAGGGTAATGTTACTTTCCAATCATAACTGAATCCTTTAGGATGTTGTCCAGAAGTTTTCCTTCAACCAGAGGGACAACATGACCCAGGTTGTACTAGAGATCCAGAGTGGCAGAAGTGAGGTGACTTTCAGTAAAGCTTTAAAGTGAATGAGTGACAAACAGGAATGGATGTCAGGTGGTGTCTTTCGTTTGGTTATGTTCATGACTTTCTACATAATTTTTCAGTAAAAAAGTCATAAATATGAAGATGTATGGGAAATCAAGAGAGGGTAAGGTTCAGTGAGTTGCATATGGTTAAAAATCAAGGCAGAAATCTCATAAAGAGAAACAAGATTTGTTCCCCCCACTACCCTGATGTCTATTTTGCTGTCCTGCTCTGCTTTTGGGATGAGTGCTGGGAGCATTAGGGTTTTGCAACCAGAGCTGAGCATGTGGGTGTGCTGGGGCCTCTAGAATGAAACAGACTAGTGTACTCTTGGAACAAAGTGAATGCAGTATTGACAATTGTAATAATTTCTCATCTATGTAATTTACTGTTTAAAAAGAGATAGAAGTCATACAATAGTGGATTTTGCAGGTGGTGCCTCTTCTCCCTAGTTGTAATAGGGATATTTTCAAGGTTGAGTGAAGTGCAATTTTGTACTGAACCAGGTACAGTGTCCTGGATGAAAATGTTTAGTGGGATGTGTGTGTATGTTTTTATTTATTTTTATTTTATATATATGTATGTGTGTATATATATGAATTGCTATGTCTTTAAAGTACTAGTCAGTAAAACTTTATTTACAAATTGTATGATTGTGTCTTGATTTCTCAACAGGTCTGGGATAAAAGTGAAAATGGAGATTGGCATTGCACTGCCAGCTGGAAGGTCTGTATCTGTAAAAATTACACAGACATAACCATCATTTCACCTTTGTTTTTGATGGAACATGCTTCATTTCTGCTGAATTTTAGAGTAGAAATGCTTTTGGTTTGATGTAGATTCTGTATGTCTTGTGTAAAATACTTTTTCTTTGCTTTTCTAAAACATCTCTAGTGCCTCTCACTGAAAGCAGAGGCTAACATGCAGTCTGCTCTCGTTAATACTTACTTATGTTGGCAGACTCTGGTATCAGTAAACATATCAGTGACTGGTGTTTAGGGAGTTGAAAACAGTACCTTAATTTTTAATTGAATATTTCCTTTTGCACATAGTAGGACTTAAAAAAAAAAAAAGGCAGAAAAATTAAAAGGAAGAAGTCCGGCTATTAATGTTACAACATCTGACCTCTGTTTTTTGTTCTCCAAAACTTTTCTGAGAACTCTGTCATGTAGAGGCTCTGCTTCATCTGGATAATTAGTGCGTTCAGCTTCTGAATTGTGCTTAAACTTGTATTTAATAGGACCACAATGCATTCATCCCTGTAAATGGAAATGCAAGGGAGGCTTTTGAATTCCCCTTCTCTAAGAAAGGAATGTTGACTAGGTATTAAAGAGGAGCTTCATATTAAAAAGAAGGTTAGTAATGCTCTGCAAGTGCTTTTGAAAAGTACAGGCAAGCTAGAAGTGAGCATGGTAATGGCTGAAATTTGATTGAGAACAAAGCTATAATTTTTGCATCAAGGCAGGATCATAGTTTGGACCTTGAAGTAGTAATAAATAATGCCTTGAAATACACTTGTAATAATTGCCAAAACACTAGTAGCAACAAAACTTCACAGTGCTGGTTGGAATAAAGAACTGCAGCTACAAAGCTGCTATGTAACTTTGTATAAACGAACATAGGTTTCAAAGGAACAGTGTAACTACTTCCTAGAATCCTGTTCTGTAGAAAGTCAGGAAAATATAGGGTCCCTTGGACTAATGCAGGAAGTGTGCTTTTCTACAGTGTTTTGATGTTATCTTGCAGACACATAGTGGATCAGTGTGGCGTGTGACATGGGCCCATCCTGAATTTGGGCAGGTCCTGGCTTCCTGCTCGTTTGATAGAACAGCAGCTGTATGGGAAGAAATAGTAGGAGAGTCAAATGATAAACTCCGAGGCCAGAGTCACTGGGTGAGACTTCTTTTCTGTTACTATAAAGTTCCTGATTTTGGCTGTATTTTGTTCATTCGTGGCAATATTCCAACACAAAGTAAGTATTTTTAAAACATTGGAGGAAAACAGCTAAGTGGCACATTCAGGCCAGTTAGTGTCACTTGTTGTCACTGTTTCATAATAAGATGTTCTCTGGCAAACAACTTGCAGACATGAATTTCCATCTACAGTAGAATTACAGTTGTGGGGTTTTTCTTTGACAAGAGATCATTCAAAACAGCACTGGCTGTTCTTGCTCATCTTTCAAACAATAGAAAAGTTTGGGGGGAGAAATTTTTTTGGTGGAAGATGTAAGCAATCCTGTGAAATGGTGTTTTCAGACTTCGATTAGCCTTACTTAGGGAATAAATTTTTGGTGGAAATTTCTTTGCAGGTCAAGAGGACCACTCTAGTAGACAGCAGGACATCTGTTACAGATGTGAAGTTTGCTCCCAAGCACATGGGTCTTATGTTAGCAACCTGTTCAGCAGATGGAGTTGTAAGGATCTATGAAGCTCCAGATGTGATGAATCTCAGCCAGTGGTCACTGCAGCATGAAATCTCGTGTAAGCTAAGCTGCAGTTGTATTTCTTGGAATCCTTCAAGGTATGTTATTAAAATATAGGGTTTGCCTTGTGACTGTAACAGGAAGAGAAAAACCATTCACGGCTGAGCTGCTTTGAATTCTGTTTGTGCAACTTAAAATAATGGCTTTCCCTGTAGACCTAATGCAGTGTCCTGCTAATCCAGTTACTCTTCTATTCATTCGCAGTAGCCTGTGCTGAAGGTTCAGAGTACAGGCATTCACTTTAATGCATGGGATAGGATAAAAGTTGATTAAAAACTATAATTAATCTACATTTAGCTTATGTGATTTATCTTCCAAAACCTGACCGATCACTAAATGAATCATTAAAAGCACTGCAAAGAATGCAGACTCTGCCATGAAACTTGTGGCAAATACTAGACTGCAGACGCAGTCTATTATAGAAAGTCAGTTCTTCTCTCTGGTATCATCTTGAATTGCTAAATAATGTTGCCTAATGATTTCACCTTAGTGAATGTATAAAGTGGGCTTTTGAAACAACAGAGTGAAAATGGTGGTAACTGTGAATAGCATTTAACTCTTGTTTCTTTGTGATTTTTTCCTTGTGATATTTTGTGGTGTTATTTTGTTTTCTTTATAGGTAATGTGTTTGAAATTTAACAAATGGCTTGGTGTACTTTTTTTTGTAAATATAACAGTATTTGTTTTCATCTTTTAGCTCTCGAGCACATTCTCCAATGATAGCTGTAGGAAGTGATGACAACAGTCCAAATATACTGGCTAAGGTTCAAATTTATGAATATAACGAAAATACCAGGTATGCTAAATAACAATATATAATGTCTGTGGGATCATAAAGTGGTTAAAAATATATGGCCTTTTATTCCTGTCATTAGATGTGGAGTGGAGTAGTAAATAATAGTAATACCTTAATTTTGTCTCTGAGCCATTGAGTGGGAAAAGAGAGGGATGGTAACTGATGTTAACAGAAATGATATTCATAATTTTATTCTATGTCAGTGCAGAAATGCCAGTGTTCTTACCAGCATTTTAAAGGGAGAGTTGTTGTTAATGTGTCTACTAAGTTATATGTTTAATTTTCCACAAGGAGTTAACAGTTGCAATTTGAATTGTGTTGCACCAGGCACTGTTTTGTTCAAAGCCCCTTACAGTGACTTCAAAGGAATGATTATAATGACAGAAAGCACTGTGAATTGCTCATGTTCTGTCAAGTTCAGTTTGTACAGTCAAGAGTTCATAGAACCAGAAAAGGCTAGGAAGTTTGTGCAACACCACTTCCAGTTAAATGATAACAGGGAAATTGTGTTTGATTGGGTGTGATCGATGAGGGAAAGGAGCCAAAGTGTTCTGTGGATTTTATGCCCGGCTTCAGGCAATGCTGTCCATGCATTAACAATAAAGTTACTGTAACTTATTAAGAAAATGGAATATGTGTTTATCATACAGCAGAGGAGGCAGACAGTGGTCTCCTTAAAACCATGGAAATTTAGTAAGTTACTGAGATGCAAATTCCCTTTAGATTTGTGAATGGAAGATTTCTTTTGTTGTCCCTTTTCCAGTTGTAGACAAAAATGTTCTTTGTACTGCAATTCCAGATTTGTTGTATGACTTACAATAATGTAGCATACTGTACTTAGTGGGTACTGAATCTGATATATTCAATTTCTGAAGAAATCTGCTTGAAATTATTGCCTAAATTTATGTTTAAAAATACTTTTATTTTTGCAAGTCTTATCGTGTATACTTAACCCTTTTTCCCATTTCCACTATATTTGGTTTATATAATTTGCATCACTGGCAATTTTCATGGCATTAAAGGTTAATTTCTTGTGCTGTTCAGGAAATATGCAAAAGCAGAAGCTCTGATGACAGTCACGGATCCTGTACATGATATTGCATTTGCTCCAAATCTGGGAAGATCCTTCCACATCTTGGCTGTAGCAACCAAAGACGTACGAATTTTCACACTAAAACCTCTAAGGTGAGCTTAAGAGGAAGATGGTTTGGTGTGATGTGATGCATTATATACAGTCTTGTTTAAATAGTCTCTGCAAAGCAGAAGTAATAATGTATGCAGGATTATTTTTAGCAACGTGATTTTTAAGGCGACAAGATTGTGAGCAAGTCTATAATTTTGTCCGAATACCTAATCTAATAACAGTTGTTACATGAACTGCTTGAAAGATGTAGTCCTCTCTGACATCATGTTCAAACCCAGACCTTTGAACAGTTGTGTGCAGAACTGTCACTTTTCTCTTAAACAGGAAAGAATTGACTTCATCAGGAGGATTAACAAAATTTGAAATTCATATTGTGGCACAATTTGATAATCACAACTCCCAGGTGTGGCGAGTGAGCTGGAATATTACAGGCACAGTGCTTGCCTCCTCTGGTGATGATGGCTGTGTTAGGCTCTGGAAGGGTAAGGTCACCCACCTGGAACACATTAACTTTGTAGTCTGCTGAATATACTTGAGAAATTTTACTCCAAACATAATTTTAGTGTCCATTTTAGATTTGTGAAAGATTAGATATTTTTTCTATATTTCTGTTTGTGTTTAAGAAAAATAGAATTCAGAAATAACTTTCTGTGCTGGAATACTTACATTATTTAGGCTGCTGTGAATAGTTGTTACTGTATCCAGAAATTGTTTCACCAGGCTAGAGCTACATAAAATTGTAATTTTAAAAAGTAAGATAGATATTTTCCTGCTGCTAAACCCAGAAAATCTACGTTCAGTCACAATGTCCAGGCAAAGTGGCTTTTTTCTGTTTACATTTTTGAAAGAAAAAAGAAAACAACCAAATAGACACACCTCCCTCTGTGAACCAACCTAAAAAAATCCCCCCAAAATCTCCACAACAACAATGAAAACCCACTGGCAGTTTCCTTACACATTCTCATCTGTTCCTCAGTATTGTCCTAGTGGAAACTAAGTTTTAAATTATGGATAGGCAGAGAATATTAGGCAGCTAAAGGGCCAGATCCTCAGCTGTTTGGAATTTATATATTGGTATCGAAGTTCAGTTCTGATTCACAGCAGATGTGTGGCAGTTGAAACGTATTTGTAGGGAAAGCTGAGCTTCAGAAGAGAAACTAACAGTTTCTGTATCTCTGTATTTGCAGCTAATTACATGGACAACTGGAAGTGTACTGGTATACTGAAAGGTAACGGGAGTCCGGTGAATGGTAGTTCTCAGCAGGGAATTTTTAATGCCTCTCTAGGTTCAGCCAATACAAGTCTACAGAATTCACTAAATGGATCATCTGCCAGCAGGTAGGTTAATTAATAGAGAGACTGATTTTCAGTAAATAGTCTTTTCTCTGAATCTTCTTAATTTCATTTAGCTCTCATATTTGTTTTACATGTTTTTAAAGTGCAATGCCATTTATTGCATGAGTACTTCTACAAGCTCTTCTGGTTTTGCTCTGTGGTGTTGTCTATTATGCCATGTTAAGAGGAAAATTAACAAAACAGTAAGTCAAACTGAATCAGTCTGTATAAATAAGCAATGTAAACAACTATTTTCATTTTTAGTCCTTTCACATTATTAAAGATGGCATTTCTGAAATAGTTTCAAAGAAGGAGAAGCTTCATCCTGCTGGTGTGTAACTGCCCTTTTGTTTTAGATACGTGTTTAAAAGTGAAGCAAAAATACCAGCAACAAGTGCTGTTTTTCTCTGGGATAATGTAGAAGAAGGGAAGGAGGAAAAGCTACTTCATAACATATGGTTTCAATAATCAAATGTTAGTGTTAGTTTACTTGGTTTTTGCAGGTGTGTAGCATTAATTGAATAAAAGTTCTGTCATTTTTTTTATCTTCTTCATATGGCATTCATATTGCAGATAATTTGCCCTAATCTGTTAAATCTTTATTCTGTAATAATTGCTGTTTAGTGGGTGAATTTACAGCCTCTTCTGAAAAAAAACATTTTAATTTGTGCACACTGAAAAGTAGAAATATGCTGAGTCCTGCACCTGTATGGTGCAGTGTGTACAATCAGATTACACAGGATTGTAAGTTCTATGTAAGGATGAGATGTGGCCAGATTTTATAGCAGCAATTTCCAAGTTTTGTGGCCACCTTTGTTTCAAATGCCCTGGGACAGCTTCCCTTTCCATCCATGTGCAGCTACTCATGTGGGTTGTTTTTCAGTTTGGAACGCTTATCAGTAGGGTTTGCTTTTGGAGAGTAGCACCGGCCTGCCCCCTCCTTCCCTTTCAGCAGTCAATCCTGAATGGCAGTTCAAGATCCCTAGCCCTGTTGAACAGAGAAGGGGTTTCACATTTTCCTCACAAGATAAATGGGAGTGCAAGAAGTGCTAATGGCCCAGTCCCTACAAGAAAGGGCAGCAGAATGATGTTGATCATGGTTCCAGGATTTACTTGCAGTGTAGCAAATGAAATGCAGCCCTGCCTTGGAAATGGTATATCCAGAGCTGTGTAGCTGTATTTGCTTGGGCTCTTGTGGGGAAATGCAGGCTGGTTTACGCCTCTTGAGCATAGGGTGTGGTTTCACAGTCTCCTTATCTAAGACTGTGCTGCCAGCAAGACTACCCGTCCCCACCCCACTGGTGGCTCTTCTCCTGTCCCTGAACTTGGTACTAAGCCATTGTGAAACTGAAATTTCTAGCATTATTTTAGACTCCCTTCATTGCTCTGTATTTTGGAGGGTGTTTTGTTTTGGTTTTTAATAAATTACTCTTGCCTCCAATTTGTAACAAAATGTTAATTCCAGAATTAAGTCAGTGGCTGTGGAATTTCCAAACATACGGTGTGTTGTCCTAGGATTGAGCCTTATTATAAAAGATACATGCTTAACTACATGTTTTCTTTTGTAATGATGTTGGCTTGAATGGTGTAAGCACAGTGGCTAAGTTCTGTGTTAGTGTTACCATGCTGATAGAGATGTATGCATTGACATTTGACTAAATAGGTATCCTACACATAACTTATTTTGTCTCTGACTGTACATGCTCCATTTTGTGTCTATACATTTAAACACTTAGAACAGCTATAGCACAGGCAAATCTGAAAAAGATTGTAAAAGCACAATGACCAAAGTGGATTTGTACTCAAAATAAATTTCAGAACAGGTGATGTAGATTGTTAGGAAATAAACCAGTAGGGGTGTATTATTATGTTGATGTAATTGTGTGTCTAGATTTATGATACAATTTCCATTCTCCATTTGTATTATGTCCTTTTTAACAGAAAGCAGAGCTGATACCAAGCTAACTGGAGTAACTTTGGTGTTTTGCTGCTTGTTGCATGCACACAGGAATGGAAAACGAACTCCTTTTTCCCTTCCCCAACGCCGTTTGACCTCTCCCAAGACACCAGCAGCCTGCTAACTACTAAATGCTGTTCAAAAAGCCTTTTTAAAACACGTTGTGTGTGTTTTTTGTACTAGCCTGCACAGTTTGATACTGATGGAACGCCCGATAGAAAAATATTTGGAGAGGCTTCTTGTTTGGAAAAAAATATAAACAACCCACCCAACCCCCAAAACTTCCATCAGAACATATTTTTGAAAGCTTGTCAAATTAAAAGATAGTTCGTGATTAAAACCAAGAATTTTTGTCCTTGATTGGGATGGGAGGAGGGAAATGACCATTACAATAACTTTCATTAAAATAGTTTTGAGAACCAATTTGTTTTGCATTTCAGAGTGTTTCAGCATTTGATTAAGATTCCTAAACATTACAAGGTTGTAACTGCTTTGTAATATATGCAACTGTTAGTTCTAAAGGAATAAGAAAACTGTTTTGACAATTGTACAGATGATGGCTTTTAGTAGTTCGATATTGCTTCATTTATATTCTTAAGTCATATTCTATGACTTCAAATAAATGTTTTGTAAGTACTGTCATACTTTCTTCATCCTAAGAGAAGTACTTTTTCTGATATGTATTTGTACATTCCTATGGTAATAATTACAATTATACGGAGTACTTAAATTCTCTAAACATAGTATCCTTAAAAAATGCAAACACTTTAGCCATACAAAGATATAAACCAAAATGCAGCTTGTTGTTAATTGTCCCATAATTTCATTAATTAACTGATAGCTGTTCCTTGATGTAAGTCCACAGAATTGTAAACAAGACAGAAAACATAATACAGTTATACTAAAATGCACAAGTGTTACGGGTAAGTTGTAATAAAAACAGCAGCAAAATGACATGGAGTGGCATAATTCTGAATCTTGCGTTCACCAGGAGTCTTGAATTTACGCTGAGGATTTTGCAGAAATATGTAAATAGATACAAAGACTGTATTTCATTCAAAGTAGTTATTCTCTGTAAATGTATATTATTAATGTAAAAACAATGATGTTTTTACGTCTATTCTAGAAATGCTGTGAAGTTAATCTGAATTAGATTCATATGCAGAAAATGTACTTTCATAATATTTAATGTATATTTTGTGTCACAAACAAAGCATTACTGAAAGCTGTTAACAAATCACAGAAATTCTGGGAGAATGAAAGCCTGTTAATAGCTGTACTACACCATCCTTTTGATTTCCAAAGCAATCCATTCTTTTGTAAAAATGTATACTAAGGCTATGACTGGTATTATTTTCAATGAATTTCAGTGGAAAAGACTGTATTATTTTGCTTTAAAGAACAGTTTCCAGATTTGTCTTGTTTTGAATTACAAGCCTTGATTTCTGCTATTATGTTCTATTGGTTTTGGCATGGATATACTAAAGCCTTTTTTTTTTCCAGCATGTCTTTTCTCCCCTTTGGTTCTCCTTGTATTTACTACCTTTCTCTTCTTTTCTTGTTTTGTTTTTTGTTTTGTTTGGTTTTTTGTTTTGGTGTTTTGTTCCTTTCTTAATTGTTTCAGGTATTTCTTTCCCCCTCTGGATTCCCCACGGGCTGGATCGAGATGGTCCAGTCATGCCCAGCTCCTTCCTCCTCCTCCTCTGATAGAGCAGTCTTGTGATGCTGACACTGCCAACCTCCAGTATCCTCACCCTCGCAGACGATGTGTATCTCGGCCTCTTAATCTTTTACCTGAGAATGAAGGGGTTTAATATGTTACTTTAAATAAATTCTGAAGGGCCTTATTCTGGTGTTTGTGAATGCTTCCATTTCCGGCTGCCTTTGTATTCCTTCTCTGATACAGAAGACTTTTTTTAAAATGCGGGAACTTCATGCATGTTTTGCAAAACAAACAACATTTAGAACATGTTATTTGTGTATTGAAGGACCATTTTAATTTGTACCCCTTGAATTATGGCAACACCTATAAACAGTATTAGCCACGAGCTCTTTATGGAGTAGCTGACTTCAATGTGCCTGTCCTCTTTTCTTTTTGGTTTTTTTTTTCTCCTTTTTAAAATCAGTTTAGTATGGTCTTTAATTTTTTTTTTTTGTATACTGCTTTTACATGTGAAACACATTCTCAAAATTAGACATGCCTTCAAGACACTTGTGAGTGAAGAATGATATTGGATCAGTTCGTTAAACAAACAAAACCATTCCTGTGTATACTGCAGCAAAATAATTTGAAGTGTTTGGTTACTTAAGAATTTTCCATCTTGCTGTATAAATATTTAAATTTTATAATTGTGGTTGACTAATAAACTTGTTCTGAAAGGTCTGTATTTGTATGCTTTTCCTTGTAATAGGCTTTTTTCTTTTTTAGTGGGTTCCTGATCAAGGAGGTTTTTTGATTCAGGTGTCCATTCTAGCTTTGCTTTTGTGCCATTCTGGATGTGCAGCTGCATATTCCAGGTCTGTGCCAGAGTGTGTGCTCTGACTTATCCCATGGCTGTGCTGAAGGTCTACAGAGACTGCTGGAGCTGTTGGATTTCACATTATCTCTCAGTTCTTTTCCAGTGATTGAATTAAATCAGGACATTTTGAAGAAAGAGTGCTGGTTTGGAAAATGTCGAATATCTTTTCTGATATGTCAGCACAGGAACATCACTGCTGTGGATCAGCATGTTGGCCCTGACTCAGACTGGTGCCAGACAGGCAGGAAGATAGTGCTGGACAAAGAATACACAGTATTGCCCAGGAGTAGCATTACTGCATAGGATGTGATTGCTGAGTTTGTTTAGCATATCCTGGGGGGAGGAAGGAAAGAGGAGACCTCTGTGCAGCAGAAACCCAAACTATAATAGTGTATTTCAATGTGCTTAAAAATTGACTTACCCTATTTCCTGGACTAGACCTAATTTGTTTGTTTAGCATATCCTGAGCCTGCATTTTTCCAAAGTGACAGGTTCCTGTGAGTTTTACTTGTATTCTGAAAACTTCATTTTCTCAGATCCACCACATTTGTTTCTTTATTTCTCTCTGAGGAATCAGGTTTTAATTAAAAAACCCACAAGGTACATTGGTGTTAGGGGGTGCTTGCTGAATATACGTGGAGGGAGGCTGCTGCTACTTTCCAGCCAGCAGGAACAAGTGTGGAAGAAAAAAAAAAGTTATACGCCTTTTACCAGAACAAGTTAACATAAAACCATGCCACCTTTGTAAGGTAAACAGAAATGTTACATGATTAAAAGACAAGGCTTAAATGGGGGGTGGAAAGTAAATATTCCTTGGAGAGAGAATGAATTTTTAAAAAAAATTACCAACACTATGATACTAGGATTCATTCCTAAACCAGAACAAACTGTTGCTGGGTATGCAAGCAATGGAACATATTTTTGAAGTGTTAAGCCACTTGAAAAATTTCTGTCTTAACCCTTGAAGAGGTCACAGAATAACCAGGTATGGTAATGACTATTTTTTGCAGCTTCTACTAGTGCATTGTTTATAGTTTATTCAACGTGGTCACATTTTTTCCTCTGTGATGAACACATATTATTATTAGATATCCTAATTCCAGTCACATTTCTTATTAATGGAAACATGCTGTTAGTTTCAGTTTAAACAAGCAAGTCATGTTAGAACACAGTGGCCAAGTTTAACCTCAGCAAATGAACTCGGGCTGGTTTTGTGGCTGATGCCTGCCTTGCCCCCTGCCTGCTATTTTGTATTGACCTCTCTCCAAACCTTTGATCCATATCCTTGACTGTCCACCTCCGCTTCCTCAAACTCATGCTTCCCTCTATTCCTTTGACTCAAGCCTGTGAACTGTACTTCTGTGCAGGATCTGGACCCTTGGACATCAGCAGCAGAACTCTAGGAGGGAAGATTATAGAAGGGCTTTGAAAGGAGTAATTACAGCAGGTATTCGCAATATTTTAGATTTATCCAGTACTTTGTAAGGCTGCTCTCCCTTCTGTTGAAAGAATACCCTCAATAGCCCTTCTACTGTTTCTGTGCTTGGAGCACATCTCAGCTTGAACTTCCAGGATTAGAAGCTTTTGGGTCTTGTAGTAGCTGTGAGATGGCTTTGGTGGTTTCCTTTGTTTTCCTTTGTTTTTGTGTGTGTGTGTGGTTTGTGCGTGTGGCGGTTTTGCTTTTGTTGGTGTTCGGTTTCGTTTTGAACAGATTTGACTCAGTATGAATTTCTGATTATGACAAACGTGTATTTTCACTCTTGTAGATTTTTTTTGCTCTCCATACCAGGAATACAACGGTAGCAGTGCATTGTGGAAACATCTTGAACAGCACTGAATTTGATGTAGATCTGTTGAAGTTGTCATGTGTGCACACAAACATGCATAGGTGTGTTTGGAAGGCACCTGATCTCATCCTCTACTTAAAAATATGTGCAATTTATACTTCAGCATGGAAATGAAATTTTCCATGCTCTGTACATAAACTAAAACACAGGAAGTTCCACCTCAACAGGGGGAAGAACTTCTTGACGCTGAGGGTGGCAGAGCACCCAGGGCTGCCCAGGGAAGTTGTGGAGTCTCCCTCTCTGGAGACATTCAAATCCCACCCGGAGTGGGTCACCTGCTCTAGGTGACCCTGCCTTGCCAGGGGGGTGGGACTGGATGATCTCCAGACGTCCCTTCCAACCCTAACGATTCTGTTGCTCAGCCTCATCCAACTGATTCAGATGGCAAAAACGGGACAGAAAACAAAGGCGGGAATATAAACAACGTCACATGAGTTAATCCGAATTAAGCTTTTTTTTTTTTCATTTTTAGGTAGGACGGGGACAGCGGGGTCAGGCGGGATGTTCAGCAGCCCTTTCCCTGGAAGACCTCGAGCTACTCGCTGGTACCGGGATCCAAACTT
>VZTH01003039.1:2612-84735 GCA_013397815.1 Aleadryas rufinucha | reverse complement strand
AAACTAAAACACAGGAAGTTCCACCTCAACAGGGGGAAGAACTTCTTGACGCTGAGGGTGGCAGAGCACCCAGGGCTGCCCAGGGAAGTTGTGGAGTCTCCCTCTCTGGAGACATTCAAATCCCACCCGGAGTGGGTCACCTGCTCTAGGTGACCCTGCCTTGCCAGGGGGGTGGGACTGGATGATCTCCAGACGTCCCTTCCAACCCTAACGATTCTGTTGCTCAGCCTCATCCAACTGATTCAGATGGCAAAAACGGGACAGAAAACAAAGGCGGGAATATAAACAACGTCACATGAGTTAATCCGAATTAAGCTTTTTTTTTTTTCATTTTTAGGTAGGACGGGGACAGCGGGGTCAGGCGGGATGTTCAGCAGCCCTTTCCCTGGAAGACCTCGAGCTACTCGCTGGTACCGGGATCCAAACTTGGCCAGTCTGAAAGCAAATACCTGAAACCAAATACACCGACGACATCAGCCCTTTCCCTACACCGCAAACCAAACACACCGACGACATCATCCCCTTCCCTACACCGCCTCCGCTCGGAGCCTGGCGCGCGGACCCCCGTGCCCGTTCCCCCGGGACACGCCCACCCCCCCGTTCCTGCCTAACGGACGCCGGGACGCCGCCGGGGGGGCGGGGCTGGGCGGAGCCGCGCGCGCCGCGCCCAATCAGGGTCCCCGCCGCCTGTCCCCGAAGTTTCCCGGTGCCCGCCTCCCGCGGCGGGCCGTGCCCGGCCAATCGCCGGCTCCCTTCGGGACTCTGCCATTGGCTGCGCGGGAGGGACCGCCAAAGTTTGGGAGGCGCGCGCGGCGCCGCTGCGCACGCGCCCCTCGCCGCGTCGGGGGGTGGGGGTTCGGTCTCGCGGCCGTTTCTGTTGTGCGCCAGGGGAGGGAACGGTGCCCGCCCGGCCGCTGGGGGGCGCTGTGGCGGCGGCGCGGGGCGGATCCCGAGTTTTGGCGGTCCGTCCGTCTGTCCGCGAGCGCTCCCGCTCCTCCTTCGGAACTTCGGGAAGGGCAGAGCCCATCTCCCCCTCCTGTTTGGGCAGAAAAGGGGATCGTCGGCTTGCAGCCGCTCCCCCGTCTCCGGCCTGTGTGGGGGAGCGTGGCCGGTGAGCAGCCGGAGCCTTCCCGCCGCGGCCCGTGGTGGTCACACAGAGTTGGTATCGCCTCAGGTGCTCCCTGGAGGGGCCGGGGAGGGAGGAAGGCAGGCTCGGACTGCCTCGGTCCGGGCGGCTTTACAGGCTAAATATAGGCTGGCACGTCTCGCAGCGGCGCTTCTGTGACTTGCAGGAGGTCCAAGAAAGCTGTGAAAGTGTGTCCCCCAAAAGTCTTGGCGGGAGAGGACTGGGAATAGTTCTTAAGCACGTTTGTGGATAAAGCGGGGTTGCCCAGGAGCGCTGGCAGTGATGTGTGAGTAAAACGCGTTGCCTTGTGTAAGTGTGAAGCCGTTTGGATCCTGCTTGCAGATGCTGCCGGACCGGGGCTGATGGTGTTGCCGGGCCGAGTGCTGTTCAGGCAGCGTGTGTAGGATGATGGAAGACTTCAGGAATATCGCCGACGAGACGTTCCCGAGCTTCTTGGGCCATTCCTTGAACAGCAGCGCGAGTGTCGTCTTTGAGAATGTCACCGTCTCCTCCAACCCGGGGTTACCTGTGGCGGCCTCCACTCTTGCCAGGAGCCAAGCGGGCGGTGACAACAGGTGAGAGTGTCAGTAAGTGCCACTCAGTAATACAAAAAAACAGTTGAAGTATTTAACTCTGGAGAGTAAAAATTAATTTCACGGATTACTTGGTCGGTGATAAAACTACTTACCAATCAATATCTCAGTAATCAGCAAACATAGGATTGTCTGTATTACCAGTGAAAAATCTGCATTTAATTCGTAACTAGTAAAATACTTAACATTTACAAAAATTGCCCTTTAAGAGTAATTTAATTTTTAGACTGGTAACAGTCAAGTTTCTTTTAACTCAGCTCTTCGGCTTAGTATACTTGAGTTTGAAGTTGTGTAGAGAATAATATATTTTTTACATGTATGTTCTCTTAACTCTGTTAACTGTTCACTGAACTTACCTGAATCTGGCTCCTTTTAGAAAGTCTGAGAGCTAGTGTTATGTGTAAGAATTAAAACTTGCTCAGCAAGGAGTAGAGCAAAGAGTAACAATTTGAAGCCTTTGCACTTAAATCCTGTCCTGTTACTTAACAACAAGTAAGATGAGACTTTAATACCCTGTCTTTCCAGAAGTGTGTGTTCCAGAAGGACACCACTAGCCACTAAAAACTATAATGTGGTGTTTCTCTAAAGAGCTACAGAAGATTGGAGAGGATCATTCAGGACACTTATATATATCTGTAAATACAGATTAGCTAAAAAATGCTAACATATTGAAATAACTTAACTTACAGGAAACAAGTGTCCATCAATATGGATTTTTTTCCCCCAATTCTTTGGAAGACAGGAGCAGTGCATGTTAGAATGACTCTGATGTGTGTTTTTCCTCCCTACATTTGCAGGCTTTCTGATGATTGTGCATCCTATTTAGAAGGGAAACATTCACCTCTGTCGGGATCTCCTCACAGCAGTCAGTCAGATCCTGAGCCAGTGGAAAGATTTCCCCTCTGCTTTCATGATGACATGTAAGTGAGGTAGTTAAAATCTAATTCTGTCCTAAAATGCAGATACCAGTAAGTAGTATATAGATATATGTACTATATAGTACATAAATCTATATAGTATATAGATTTATATGTACTATGTGGCTAATTATGGACTACTTCAGAACTGAATTGCACAGTTGAAAACAGCAGCTTTTACTGCTGGCCTGCGCTAACTGGAGAGCTCAGCTGTGCATTAGCCTGTTAGCTTACAGTGTTTGTCAGCCTGGGCAGCTTTTCTTACTAAAACAGCTCCTTCATGTTTTCTGAAGAGGGGTAGTGCCAGGCCAAGTGGAAGCACCCTCTGCAGTGACTGATGCCATTTAGCCTGTGCAGCCCTACACGGGAAGCATTCTGCTGTTTGATTGACTAATTGGACTTCATGTACATGACAGGAATGAATCTTCAGAAGTAATGTTTTCTAGGCTGTGAGGTTTTGTTTTGTTGTCACACTAATTAAAAATGTCCTAAGCATGATTATTTAATTGACTTATCTGAATGTGGCCTGTGTTTACCTAGTTTACTTTTCATAATCTAGAATTAAGCTGATGTTTCTGGTTCATGTCGTGTGTGGATAGCATTTTGCACTGATTTAAATATATTTTGAGTAAGTATCAAGCAGTTTTCATGCAGAAAGGAGCAACAATTTCTGTTAAATTTGCTTTCCTTGTAGCCTCAGTGGTTGGTATTTCTTAGGAAAGAATTAGTGTTAGTGATACACTTGAGAAAGCATTGCTGAGTGGTGGAAGTGTTGGAAGGTGTTGCATAGGTTATTCTAACCAAAGTCACATTTGTTCCTATTGTGGCAGAAACTGCAACGTGTGTCTTTCTCACTGATAAAATTGCACTGTAGGTACTATGTCCCTATCAAAACAAAGAATATAAGATTTGAGAGGGAATCAGTGTCTTGATTGTACTAAAGTAAGACAAGAAAACACAGAACATGGAATAGTTGTGTTTTAGACTTTCAAATGTTAGTTTAATTTATTTATCTAAAATATTGAAACAAAAGTATGGAAATTTTAGCATCTGGCATGATTAGCTGATCTGCCTGTGTGGAAGTTCTGTAAAACCAGAAGTGAAGGATAACTTTCCTGCATAATTACAAAAGCTGTTATTTAACTATATGCAGTTTCAGTAACTTATGTTCTTTATGATTTGGTTCCTTATTTAGTGTAACAAAAGGCTTGGTGATATTGCGGACTTGGCGAAATCTTGTCTGGTGTTTGACTTGGTCTCAAATGGGTCATGGAAGTCAGCCAGAGTAGATCCTTTTGTCCTTATACTTGTCCCTCTTTTACGGAAATGAAAGAGAAGAACAAATAGGTAGAGAGGCATATGTTGCATGAAATTTCATTATTTGTTTCACAGTTTAGATTGTGAAGCTGAAGTCCTTGTAATTTTGATATGTATTCTTTTATAGTAAAATGACAAGTCTCTAGAATCTCTCCTGTATTGGAAACAATTGACTGAGTCAAAGCAATTGGAGAATTTATCAAATCTTTATCTCGAGAGATGATGGTCTGTGTAGCTCACTGATTTTTTATTGAAATAATTATCTTTCTAGGGAAATTGCTACAGAAATTGAAGAGCCTCAGACAACTTCTGTTACTTTGAAGGAGTCCCACTCAATATATGGAGAGCAAGCTCAGAATGTCATTGAGCATTCAAATCACAGTCAAGGTACCTTACATGACGTTTTGCCACTTGAGCGCTTGGAAGGTATTAAATTTTGAGAAAAATAGTGTACTTATTGTCACTGTAATTAGCTTTTTATGCTACGGATGTCTTCTTTTGACCCTTTCACTGTTTTCTGCCAGATTATAAATAGGTTTTGAAAAGTAATCTCTTGGATTTGAGCAAAGTGAAAACAGAGAAAGCTTGTGGTTGACATATTCTTGGACTTTTCCTCAAAGTACAAAGCTATACAGGAAGTTCATGAAAATAATATTTGTTATATAGTACCATAAATGGAGTGCCAGTAGTGATCTGACTGAGTTCCAGGAACTCTGTGGAAGAAGTGTATGTAGCTTGTTCTCTTTCAGTAGGTGTAAGGCTGCAAGGTTATATTTTAACTAGCATCTCTTCTCTTGCCCTATTCCAACCTGCAATAGATGTCTTTAATTGCTGCTGTAGGAGGTTATGTATGAAAACATAGTTTTGAATATTTGCTGTGAAAACTATACTTTTTTTGAAGTATGGGTAAAGTAGTGAAAGCAAAAGAATATTCCCAAACTTATTTTAAAAGCATGGCTACTGATATTAAGCTTGCCTGGGGTTTTTGTTCATGCCAATTCTGTGATTAAATTCTACTTGTCCCTTAAAATTCAGTAAATATAGTTAGTAAATATATACTTTTGGACATCATCCTTTTCCAAGCTTTGAGTATTTGTATAGGTTTTTGTGAAGTATTCATAATTTTGACAGATAACATGTTCAATTAAAAAGTACTGTGACTTGTAATATAAATAGACCCTTATTAAAAAACCACTTCTAACAGGGAAGTGTTGACTTCAGTTGTTTGTTACTTTAATCTTGCGGAAGTGGCAATAACTGGCAACAAAATGATGATGCTTTGGAAAGCTGAGACTGCCCAGTGTTTGGACTTGATCATTTGAGTGGCCAATCAGATTTAGTTACTTGATTTTAACTTGTTTGGAAATTGTCTTCTGTTCACATCTATTACTTAAGAATTACAAAGCTTTTTTGCTAAAATCTGTATGTGCAAGTCTAAAGTGTTCTCTGTTTTGTGGGACTTGCAATTATGTGTGGATACAACACATGGACAAGTGGAAGCTGCTTAAAATGATCCATAAAAAGAATTGTTCCAGTAGGTGTAATGCAACAGTGGAACAGAACACTTGTCCCTCCTTCTGCTTGTACAAACTGTGGCTCCTTACTTTCTTGCACTGCCTTGGTGAAATCCTTAAGGCAGTAAATACCTTTCATCATTTTTAGAGTTCTAGCCCTGATGTAGCTCTGCCTTTTTAACAAGATCCTTTAGATGATTGTCACAAGAACGTACAAGGTTTGGTGTTGTGGTAATGTGTATGTTTGGGTTCTTTCTATGGTGTACACCAAGACCTTCCAGAGGCTGTTTATTACCTTAGAGAATAGTTAGCACTTGTTACGTTCTTACGTTATACTGCTTATGCCACTTTCTTATGTTTCAGATTTGCCAGCTAGAATATGTTTTCTTCCAGACATTAAGGGCAGCAAGGTAAAAGCTTTTCCAAAAACAATGAAATTAAATGTTTTCTAATATTAATCTTGTAATAGACTTAATTCTGTGAGAAGAGGAGGGAGGGAATTGAACTGTTTATGGTTTTATATTCTGTGTACCTTAAGTTTATAAAGGTGCTGGCATGCCTCACTTCGCCTCCATTTTGCAGATCACTTAATTAGTACCATGGGAGCATGACTCCATCTAATCTATCTCAGTTGTGAAAATTGTTGTTTGCTCCTAGCCTCTGCTGTCTTATAGTTCTTTGTCAGTGTAAGGACCTTGCATTTTATCCCATTTGTAGTCTACCTTAGTGGAGTGTCTTTTGAGGAATTTTTTGTAGTGCTTTTGGAAATTGAAGTAGACAACCCCAGAGCTAGCAAATAGCTGCAGGTATTGACAAGTAGGGTTATGCTTCACCTGTTTTTATCTACTGTGTTAGAGATGCTGACAGTTTTAGGTGCGGAGATAAAATGCAGACAGGAATGGGAGGTCTCCTGTTCCTTGTGGAAAACGTGCATCGGGACGCAGCCAAATGCTGTCCAATACATACTCCTTGATGTGTCAGCTAGTATTTTGATTTAGTTTTCAGTAGTTTGATTTTTGTAGGGGCCACAGCACTCAGTGAGTTGCAGTTGAATGCTTGCAGGCTGTCTTCCGAAAACCATAATTAATTTTCCTTTCAAATTCTTTACTTTCTGAACTTTTACTTTTTTTGCTGTGTGTCAATGATGATCTGTTCATCACAAAGAATGTAAGACTAAATCCATACCAGACATTACATCATGCTGTTTTTAATAATCATTCAGCTGTAGAAAAGATAGAATATTTGCTGTTAGCTTGATTCATCTGAAATACTACTTTTTGAGTAGTTCAGTGTGCTCATTTGGAGAAATTTCCAACAAAGGTTGGATCTGTGTGTACAGTTTCTGAAGAAGCACTGTTTTGACAGCATAGGAAACGATTGAGAGATGTCTTTGTACATTTAAGTTGGGATTGCAGCTCAATGAATGATGGAGGGCAGTTTTTTCAAGTTTAAACTCTTTAATGCAACATTTCAATTCTTTATTTTGAGGTTTCTTAAGTTTGGTGTCCTTCAGATACTTTTTTGCTCTTCCCCTTTAATGATCCTTGTGTTTCTTGTATGCATCCATTCTGGAAGCTAGTAGGCAAAGTCCATTGGAACTAGAGTGTTTCCTGGGATAAGTAAAAAAAATGCGTGCGGAGTTTTGCAATATTATTAACCTCATTAATTGTTTATTATTAACTGAATTCATACAATAGTTAGTAATTTCTAGAAACATTACTTTATGGGTGCTTTTTGCAGGTTGGTCCATCTGAACCTTCTGAAAAGCTGACAGAAGGTGCTATCTCAAGTGTTCATCTTAGCAATAGCCTTTCAAGTTTTTTGGAGAATGAGAAACTCTCATCTCTTCTAAGCTCAGATGAAGATTCCACTGGTAGGTGTGTTTATAACTCTTGGTAGCCGAGTCTGTAATTCAGACTCAATGTTATTGCATACTTGAGAAGAAAGATTCTGTCTTACTTAAGTATTTAATATCTGAATGTGGTTGATAAAAAAGTAGTATAACAATATTAAAACTGTTCTTTGGAAAACTGGCTATTTTTAAATTGTAACAGGAGTAGGTGGCTGTGGAATTTGTCAGAGAAGATCACAGTTGGAGTTCTAATCTAAAAAATGAAACAACAGTCCTCAGTTACTGTGAATCAAAGATATGGGTGGCAATGTGGGCATTGATTTAACGAAGTGGTACATTTTCAGTTCAGATTAGTAGAGATAAAATTCTGTGGTGAAGAGCACACCACATTCAGTTAAAGAGGATTTTTGCTTGAGTTTGAGTTCAGCTCTCTTTAGATG
Source organism: Aleadryas rufinucha (assembly GCA_013397815.1). Classification (NCBI taxonomy): domain Eukaryota; kingdom Metazoa; phylum Chordata; class Aves; order Passeriformes; genus Aleadryas; species Aleadryas rufinucha. The sequence continues at coordinate 76,976 of VZTH01003039.1, read as the reverse complement.
CTGCATGTGTGAGGTGACATCCAAGTTGGAAGTCTAGTTTACCTGCATAAAAGTGAGAGCTTGAGTTCTGTATCACTAAGCAAGAGTTTTGAGCTTTCTGTGCCCTTCCAGTGGCTGCTGCAGAAGGACAAATGTGCTCTTCTTCATTTATGCAGCTGACTTCACCCATGACATTAAAGATGACAGGGCATGTTCTTAGATATATCAATGAGGAAGGCAGAGTGATCAATAGGTTTACTGTTGTGAGATCAAGTAGCCTTGTAGTCAAGTAGGGCTATACATTTCTCCAATGGCATCTACATATGTCATGACTGTCTTTTGAAGTTGTAAGTTGTTTTGTTCTTTCTTGTTGCATAACTTCACTTGAGTGTTAAGCATGTAAGAATTAAGTTAATAGTTTGCTGAGTAAAAATTGGGGTTTTTTAAATTTTTTTTTTTTTTCACTCAAGAGGATGAAGTTACTTTTAATTACCCTCCTGAGGAGTTGGTAGCTGTTAGCTGGAAATATTTGCCTATTCAGGGTTCCAGTACTGGTGAAGCTAACTGGTCTTTTTATTTTTATCATGCAATTCAGTATTCAGTGTAAATTATGGAGTTGTTTTGATAGTATGTCAGATGATATAAAATGTCTGTTAAAAGTGAAAAGGATATTTTCTTCTCTTTCCATAGATGATGATATTGATGACGAAGAATTCTTTGATAACCAACTAGAAGCATATTTTGAACAGCTGATACAACCAGAAATGATAAGAGGAGACACCAACCTGCAGAAACTCTCAGAATGCTATGCAGCGCTGAAGCTTTCTGAAAATGGCTTACTACAAGTAGGGTTAAAGCTCAAAGCTCAGCATGCGCAATGGCTCTTAAAAATATTAAATGAAGTTTCAGTGGTTATATTTGTTGGTATTCTTAAACAGAATTAGTTTTAACTGATTTTTTGGTTTTATTTTTTTGTTTCTATAGCTATTAAGGCAACATGCTGGCGCTTCTCTTTTATCGTACAACGAGTTTATAAATAATCTTTTTGATCACTTTTTTTTTCATCTTGGATAGCAGTATCCAAGGTGTTATTAAGTGTATAGCAACACAGAGACTTGTGTTTCCAGAAGAGTCAATAATTCTCTTAAATAATTGGTAAGTGTGTGGAAGTTAAATGTAGGGCAGCAACAGGCTGGCTTGTGGTTTGCCTTTGAGCAACAGTTAGCTGCATTCCAAACAGGTTGCCAGGGATTAGGTGCCTTTCCATTTTCTTGGCTTTGCAACAATGGATGTGATCCTGGCACTCTCATGCTTGACCAGAGTGGAAAAGTGTGATTGATTTAAACAGTTAAATTGCAGCTTCTGAAATTTCAGAAATTTCCCAACTGACATCAGAGTTTCCAAGCTGTGTGGGAAGTGATGTTAACCCTGTACAAGTAGTCTGGATAGGCTGCCAGTTGCTACAGCGGTGCATGAAGGAAGGGATAAGTCGTTTTAAGAGTGAGAATAACAGAGTTCTGATCTCAGGTTGTCTTTGTGCAAGATGTCCCTGCTTCACTGCCTTGTAGATAGACAGTAGGGTAGGTACAAATGGCTCTGAGTCTGATTTGGAGCCCTCATCCAACAATGGGTCAGCCAGAAGGGAAAGAGGAGTAACACAATGCCCTTGTTAGTTAGAGGCTGACTAGAGGTGCTGGCTATGGCAGAGCCATACGAGTGAACAAAGTATCATTAATCTCTTTTCTACTAGAGGATTTTTTAACATACTAAAACACCCTGTAGTGGTTTGTTGTTTTTTTTTTTTTCCTTTTGTGTATGTATTCTAGTGGAACCTAAATACTTTTTTTTTTTTTTATTTAAAGGAGAACTTTCAGGATTCTGCCAGTTACAGGGCTGTGGCTGGAGTAGACTCTGGAAATGCTAGTGATGAAGATTCACAAAATGAAGGGATAACTGGATGTCCTGTGCAAAGAGAAATGTTGCCCAGAGCAGTACAGCAAATGGTATGAAATTGCCATTTAAACTCCTATTAATCATGTAGAGTAAGACTGCAGTAGAAGATAGCTGTGTGTTTGAAAACTTGTTAGCTCTTCTTGGTTAGCTAACCACCCAACCTTTCTTTACAAAAAATTAATAATACCACTTTGGTTTTAGGCGTGTTTTTCAAACATAGTCAACTTGGACTGTTTTGCATCTAGAACTTCTAGTACATGCAGGTAATAACTGTGCTTCTGACAGCTTTCAAATGATTATTGTTTTCAAAGAATTCCATGACTGCTGGGGATGTGCTGGGTTCCCGCACAGATGATGAACTGCGATTAGATTCCCTGTATCTCCAGTTCATAGACAGCCATAAAGCTGATGTCTCAGATGTCCTTCCAGAGCAAGAAGTACAGTCCTCTGTCTGTCAGGCCGCTTCTTCTGATGCAGAAGTGCTACACACAGCAAGAGGATTTTTGGGACATGACACCACTCTTGAAGTTCTTAGTGCAAATGCACCTCAGGCAGATGCAACTGAATGTAAAGTTTGTCTTCTGGATACTTACCTGTCTCCAGCTGGGGATAGCTGTGAGAACTTAAGTTTAGCTACAACAGACAAAGGTAGGGTGCTTTACATACAACCTATCTTTACATTAAACCTGTCTATGCAATTATGACCATATTTTGTTGCATGGAAAAGAGAAATAAAATTGTAAGCTATGCATTTTTATTTAGTTGTAGGAGTTGGTAATAAAAACCAATGTAGCATGAATTAATTTTGACTTGCTTTTGTTTTAAGAAACACTGTTGTATGTTGCACTTAACTGTTACTTATTTGCTGATGAAACGAGTTTGAGCTTGCAGTTGCAGCTACTTGAGCTCTGTTTTTTTAACTTGTTGCAGACTTCTGGCAAAGGAACTTGATCCAAAATTAAGACATTTTTCCATATCCCTTTTTATTTTAATCCATAATGTAGCATTTGATGTATCTTTCAGGTGATTTACCACACAGCATTGTCTATCAAAATGAGGAGGGCAAATGGGTGACCGATCTTGCATATTATACTGCATTTGAAGAAGAACAAGATTTAAATATGTCTGAATATGATAAAAGAAATGAGGAGTTCATTACTGGCTGTATGTATTCTTCTTCCTTTTTAGTTAACTCTTGTTGTCTGTAATAATGTTAAGTAAACTTTCTTCCTTTTTGTTTTATTTTCACTTCAACAAATCAGTATTTGGTGTTGCAAAGCCTCCAGGTTTTAGATACTGCAAATTATTTGAAAGCTGATGTTGATAGTAGTCTGTAGTGATATTATATCATTATTTATAGTTCATAGCTTCTTTCTGTGTTTCCTGCTCTTCCCAGGAAGAATGTTTTAAAACAAAAGAAAAATCATTCTAAAATTTGCCATTGGTACCTATTGTATGAGCTAAAGCAACTCCTCTCACTTCCACAGTTTTTCCTTTGACTTGAATTATTGTTATCCTTTCTTGCAAGAAAAGAAGAAGAGTAATTTTGTATTGCATGATGCTTATAAGACAGGAAATAATTATAAATGAGGAATTACTACAAAATTAACTAGAATGTGAATACAGTGTCAAAATTTGAGAGACTTGAAAGTGTTGAATTGGCTAGCTGCTGTTTTTTTTGTGAAATCCCTTGGGAATGTCTTGATGCTGAAAAATGGTACTGGTACTGAAAAATGTTGGAGCTTATTGAGGGACTTTATGGAACTCTCATCTTCCCTTGAATTCCAGGCTTTTTGAACCTCTGTTTACTTAAAAAGTTGTTTATTATCCTTAACCTATGTCAGTCTGATCTTCATGGCAGTCTGTATATTTGTCATACAGGCTTGGATAATACACGTGCCATAGACAAATAGATTCCTTAGCACCAAAATGTTGTCTGCTCATCTGTTTTATAAGAGATTCAAGCAATGTGTGCAACAGCATTTCTCCTAATCTCTTCTAGTTTCTAAAGCTGACATGTGGATGGGCTAATGTATTCTTAAAACGTCCATGGTCCACTCAGGGCTCTTCTTTCTGTCAAAGAGAATGTTGTGTAACACTGTTTATTTTGAATGAGTGATCAGACAGGGTTGACTGGTTGAAATAATGTTTTTCAACACTGTAGTGACTTTCTGATGGTTCAAGTAAATATCATCTGATTTGGGAGACACTTCCCCATCTACTACATCAGTAACATAGAACTCTTCCATTATTTTTCAAATGCCATTGTATTTCAGACACCTTCCTGAATCTTGGACTTGAGCTGTCGAGTGATTAGAATATTTGACTGTTGTAAATTTTTCCAAGGCTACTTAGGTTTTTCCCACTTGATAGGTTTTTAAACACTTCTGCTTTCAAGTCAATGGGTTTACCTCTTTGGTAGATGATAACACACTGACTAATTCCATGTGGTTGGCATTTTTCAGGCCAATTGTCTGCTTGTCTGTCTGCAGTGGTGTTTGACAGCTGAAGAAATTTTATTTGTGAGGACAGAAGGGAAATGTTACATCTGATTCTTTGGAGTCTCATTTATGACATGTATCTCTGTCAGCAAACTGCACACAGTGTGTTCTTGTATGGAATAGTGCAGGAGTGCTCAACTGACAGTGTTGGGTGCTTCAGAAAGTCTCTGGAGGCTGTAGGGCTCATATAGAAGATAAAGAATTGCTACTGACTGAGAGTTCAACTGGATATAACAATGTGCCATTGATAGTGCCAGGTTGCCTTTAGGAGATGAAGTTGGATTGCTCCATAAAGATGTGTTCCAACTTTGATTTTTTCCTCAGAGTATGTATTGCGACTTCCCATGAGTAATTTTATGGACAACAGCTGTATTCACCTTAAAAATTTGGGTCCATTCTCAGCTTTTGCCCTGTGCCCTCTATGCCTTAGGATGCTCTGTGTACAAGGCCATGTAGTTTTGAAGTTTTGATGAGCTTAATGATACATTAACATTGCAATCAGGTGGTAGAGCAGTATATCTTGATCAGTTTTTCACATTGTTTTGGTGAAGGGACTCTTAAGTGTTTGTTGTTTTGTAGATGGTAATTGTGAAAATAGTACAGGCATTTGAAAGATTGAGTTATTTGGCCTGTTAATTTGCATGGGTTTTTCATGAACTGGTACAAGCCAGTCTCTTTCTTTTGCTCCAATTCAAAGGTACCACCTTAATGGAAAAAATTTTCAACCCCAAATATAGGCAAACTTTGATCCGAGTTAGCCGTGATGATGATGATGCTTGGTTCTAACTACTGTGGGTATCATAACCTATAAAAAGTTATAGTTTAGCTTGGGGCTAAGGATGTTAGAAACTTTCTTTATTCACCGCTAGGTTAATTAGCTAAATGCTGATTTTACTTTGGCTTCTGAAGAACCCGCAAGTACTTCTTTAAAACTAATTTCATATAACTTCTCTCATATAAAATGGGATGGAATAACTCCTAGTGTGTCCCAGACTGTCTCAGATCAAGAATTATATGTGCAATAACTTTCCATCAAATTGAGTTTAATGATGACAAATAGTAATGACAGTACTTAGTAACTTATGCCTTATTTTAATGAATGTTTTCTTTGGTTTTAAGCTGAAGCAGCAGCTATGATTGCACAAGACCAGGAAGAATTTGAGAAAGCACACAGGCTTGTGCAGGTAACTAATGATCTCAATGTAAACAGAATAGTTTTCTAATTTATTTACAAGTTGCAACTTCTGAAATCTCTTTTTCTGCAGGCAGGAAAGACAGGCAGTCCAAATGCATCTGAATTAGCAAATACTTCGTGGAAATCTGCTAATAGCTGCTTTCTGCCGAGAACATCCGATCTTCATAAAGATGCCAGCTATTTACGTTTGTCTTTGGGGGAGTTCTTTGGTCAGAGATCTGAAGCTCTTGGTTGTCTTGGGGGAGGCAGTGATGTGAAGCGGGTATGTATCTAATGTTAACATCGAACAGAAGGAAAAGACAAGAAAAGCAACAACTAGCACTAGTTTTGTTATCTTGTAACCAGCTCTTTCTCAGATCTAATTTTCTACGTTGATTTAGAAAGGAAATTCACTGTGTGTGTGACAGGTGTCTGTTGACTGGTTTCCCACTGGAATTTCTGATGTGAAGTGCTGGCTGGTGTTATTGATGAATGTTGATCTTCACCTTTTGGTCAGAAACTAATTATGTGTGGGAGTAGAGGGAGAAAATTACACCATATACAGGGGGCAATGTTGGAGGTCCCAGCAAATTATCCACATAGTTGAGTGAAATGCTGCTCAGACAGGGGTGTTTGAGCAGTGAGGGCATCTCTGAATGGCTATTGAGAGTTCATGTGCTGTCTGGGCAATGGCCAACTTCAGTAAAAATGTAATCGTCGACATTCTGACTTACCAACCTCTGTATAGTTCTTGCATCTGTTGGATACCTGGTGCTTCTCTCATCTGCTGTTAGTAGACAGGATCTCATCTGTGTTTCAGACAAAAAAAAAGGTGGGGAAGTGTGTACAATGAGAAGAAGAAATCACACATGCTTCTGTAATTCACACGTGTCATGAGGAATTGTTAGAGTTTGTGTGTTCTGTTCTAAGCATTCCAAGGCTTAGTGGCAGAGCGTGCCTCCAGGCAGAGATGATGCGAGCATATGTACTTTATTTCTTACTTTTACCAGTTACTCAAAATAAAGTTGTGTCTTGGTTTCAGTTGGGATAGTTAGTTTTCTTTGTAGCAGTTGGTACAGTGCTGTGTTTTGGATTTAGTATGAGAATAATGTTGATAACGCACTGATGTTTTGGTTGTTGCTAAGTAATACTTACTCTAAATCAAGGACTTTTGAGTGTCTCATGCTCTGCCAGTGAAGCAGGTGCACAAGAAGCTGGGAGGGAGCATGGCCAGGACAGCTGACCCAAACTGACCAAAGGGATATTCTGTATCATAGAACATCCTGCTCAGTCTATAAACTGGGGAGAGTTGGCTGGCAGCCATGGATCACTGTTCAGGGACAGGCTGGGTATTGGTCTGTAGGCAGGGAGCAATTGTGTTGTGAACCAGTTGTTTCTCTTGTGTGTTATTCCCCTCTCCTTCCTTTTCATTACCAGTATTATCATTTTTATCTTGTGTCAGTTATTAAACTGTTCTTATCTCAACCCACAAGGTTTACCTGTTCTTTCCAATTCTTTCTGTCTGGAGGAGGTGGGGAGTGAGCAAACAGCTGTGTGGTACGGAGTCACTAGCTGGGATTCAGCCATGCCAGTTGTTCGTTTATTTTACGTATGTTTGGGAAGTGCAGTGTATGCATTTAGATTAGGCATTTGCAATGCTAGGAGGCACATCTTATTTCTTAGTTGTATGAGAGATATACTGAGTAGGCACTGTGGGCCAAAACTGCTTTGTGAGCCCATTGAACCTATTTGTTAATTATTAAATTTACTCATGCTGTATTCTGGGATTTTTTTTATAGCCATCTTTTGGTTACTATATTACATCCCCGAAGAAAAGGCAGCCTGTTGCTTTGCTAAGGCAATCTGATTCATCAGGAGGTGACATCGGCCAAGAGATCTCACAGTTGTCTGAGGTGTTTTCAGGTAGTTATGGAACAGCTCTTTTTTCTATGGGGCATTAAGGGAGCATGTGTATCCCAAGAATGCAGGTTTTTAGACAATGTCCTTACTGTAAATTAATTCCATGTTTCGTTGTTTTATTTATTTTTGTCTTAGATGACTTAGAAGCACAGACAAAAGAACATACAAATTTTACTAGCTCTGGAGATTCAGGGCATAGGGTGGATACTAGTGCTGGAATACATGAAAACATTAATACAGAAGCTGCTACCGAAAGTAAAGCAAAGGTATTTCTCATGTATTTTTCTTTAAAGTGCAACTATGAACTGAAACAAAATTAAAATTACTCCAAGTATTATTGTTTCTTTGAATACAGCTAAATTTGGACTTTTGTATCAGCTCACTGCTTTTTATATTGATCATTTGAATTGTAGTAGGTGCCCCTGTTTCTTAGTATAGTTTCATTAGAATGGCATGATCCTGTAGTAAGTCAGATGTTACTATCACCATCTCATTTTCCTTTTTCTTCTAACTTCACTTTTGGAATTGCTCAGTCTGTCAGCCCATAGCTTTTCAGAGACTTGTAGGCTCTTGATGTTCTGTGATCAAGTTTCTGAATTTCAGCTATTTTTTAATGAAGCAACTTATCTTTAGCATGGGAATAAAATCTTTTAGGTGATAGAATTTAAGAATATGAACATGGTGCAAGTCTGAAAAAAGGTGTCTTTTCAGTTTGGTAGTCCTAGATATCTGCCTTCCCTGCCTGAGTGTGTCAGCTCCCTAAGCCTGCTGGCAATGCTCCTCCTAATGCAGGCCAGGATGCTGTTGACCTTCTTCACCTGGCTTGTGGTCAACTTCCAGTCTACCAGGACCTTCAAGTCCTTTTCTGCCAAACTGCTTTCCAGCTGGTTGGCCCAGAGCCTATTTGGGGGCCTGGGGTTATTCCTCCTTAGGTGCTGGTTTTGGCATTTCCCTTTGAACTTCTCAGCCCATTTTTCTTTCCTGTTGTGGTCTCTCTGAATGACAGCTGACTCTCCTGGCGTATCAGCCACACCTCCCAATTTTGTATGATGATGGAACTTGCTGAAGGTGCACTCTACCCCATCATCCACATCATTAATGAAGTTGTTGGACAGTACTGGCCCCTGTCTTGATCCCCAGGACAGTCTACCCGTGAGTGACTGGCCTCCTGATGGACTCTGTGCTGCTGAGCTACCTTTAGAGCCTGGCAGTTCAGCTAGTTTTCAGTCCAGTCATGATGTACTTGCCTGCTCCATGCTTTGTCTGTCTTTTAATGAGGATGTTGTGAAGTCATGCATGCATATCTGCAGGAGGACAGATGTTGTCAATTCTTCCTGAGTCAGTGTCCGTCTGAGAGAGATAGAAAGAGACTGGGCTCTGGACATAACTGTCTACCTACTGTATAACCTTTGCTAAGAATAGCCAATGTGAAAACTAAAGAAGAAATCAGACTTGAGTGATAGAGAACACTGTAGGAATAGCTTTGTCTTCTCTCTGTAGAGGCAGATGATTTAAAGTTAATTGGGAAGTTACTGTATGTTTGGTCATAGTAACTTCTCTGCTGTTTGTGCCTGATAGGATTTTACTCCCAGTTCTTTCAACTGAGCTAAAGCATTTTAGGATTTTAAAAGTTTCACAGGAACTAAGGCTTCCTAGCAGGCAATACTTAATTAACCTAAAAAAGCCTTTGTGGAATGGATTTAAAAAATCAGGAGAATGAGAATTATGTCTATGGTAGTGTTCCTTCTTGACAGGTGTTTAAAAATGCATCAGTGAAGAATGTTAATATGTTGCCATATCCTGAAATGCAAACAAGAAACAAAACACTAAACAAAATTTTTCTTACTGTGGTTCTTAACTCATTTTGTTTTGCTGTAGGATGGAATTCATGAAGACAAGTTGGAGGATGGCTTATCTAATCATTCTGACTCTGTCTTGAGTATCACCACAATTGCAAATGCTATTGCTAATGCTTCCACCAGTGCTGAACCTTCCCAGCTAGCTGCTATGATGATGGCACTCTCCAATAAAAGTAAAAGAACACATGTGCTTCCTAGAGTTGTTAAAGAGGGTGAACTCTCTGCTAATGAGGTATTATCCAGCAACAAGGAATATAGTGCATTTGATATGGAAAAATATCTCAAAAAAACAGATGAAAACAGACATGAAAGTGTATACGAGAGTGTTGGGAAACACGAAGCATCTGTCCAGAACCTTACATCTGATACCTTTTTACCGGGTAAAGATAAACATAAGGATGCTCTTGCAGAAGACTTAATGAGCAATCATAGCAAACAGCAAGGAATAGAGAAGCGATTGCTGGATTATCTTATTGAAGAAAATGACAGTCAGAATTTTTCTAGTCTGTCTGGTATTCCCAGCCATGAAGATGTAATTGCAGACAATGTTCAATATTCAGAAAAGTTGTCAGATTTGGTGAATAGTAAACATTTAAAGTCAATGGGTGCCAATGTTAGATCAGAGACACTTAATGGAAATGAAGCCCACACGTGTGGAATTCCCTTAGCAGCCAAAATGGAAGTGGCGCAGCGAAATCTGCTTGCTTACCAGAACAGCAATCTCACTAGTACTTGTTGTATGGAGGAAGACAGAGAAACAGGAAATCAAGCAGTAAATGCTGTTCCTGAACCATGTAATGAATTGGTGGAGGGAAGTGCAGGAAATACTCCATCCCTCAGCAACTTAAAACCTGCCAAGCAATCTAGTAAATATGCCTCAGTAAGTCCTACAACAGCCAAGTCTATGCAGAAATCGAACAATGATGAGAGGAAGCAAAATGCCAATATAGGGAAGAGAAACAAGGATGCCAGTACTCCTTGTGGTGGGAATGCAAAACATGTAACTTTTGAGAAGCTCTCCCCGACTTCCCAGAATAGTACTGGTAAGTAAACCTATATAAATGCAATAAGTTGTTGAAAAGGCTTTTCTTGACAGTAAACTTGTTTCCTGTCCATAAATAAATACTGTTATTAAATTCTGTTTATTTGCCAGAGCATAAACCTATTCTGCCTGAATGTGACTTGCCTCTGGAGGATGAGCAGTGTAGCTTCAGACCTTCAACTTCACCTCTGATTCACTCTTCTCCTAGTGAGACTTCTGGAACAGCTCTTTCAGGGTAAATTTCATGGTGCAGGTTATAAGACTCAGTGTTTCATGAGCATTGTTGAGAGATCATCTTTTTGTTTGAATGTTGACCATGATCTAGATTTATAGAATAATTTTATTAGTCTAAGACTTCATTGTACCCTAAGCTGGGCATTTTGTAGACCAATGAAGGTGTGTTTTTTAAACTTAGAAGTGTTTCACTCCATTTGGTTCTCTGATTTGTGTCATTGCTTGTTATGGGAGAGGATGGGTAGAAATATTTGTATTGCTTTTGACTGTTGTGTATTTTGATACATATTTATGTTCAAGGTTTAAGCTTTTCTTACCAACTGAAAGAACGTTTCTTAAATGGGCTCCCATAACAATGTGTCATAAGATTACAACTAAATTATTCCATAGTCTTAAACATAAACATGGCCAGAAGTTAATAGTTGTGTGCTGTGTCATAAAAAGATGAGGCAGCTGATTTCCTTAACTTTTAAGTTCATTGTTCGGTATTTAACTACAGCTTGTGATTTGTATGTGTTATTAGAATTACAGGCTGTCTGGAATTTCTCAGAAATTAATATGTGCGGGAATAGATGTATTTTTGCAGACATGTTATATAGATATTAGGATTTCCAGTCAAAATTCTTAGTGACTTTAATTGTTGTCATGTTAGCTTTTCTTGTTGAACAAAGTGGTGAGAGATCCTGTGTTTTCAGGTGTTTGAAATGAAGAGAATCTCAGCAGTGAATAGGAAACTAATGTGAGATGCCTGGGAGGTTAAATTATTTAATTTTACTTTTTAATCTAGTGAGATACAAGTATATTGATTCGCCTCTTTTTCTTTCAATAAATTGTGTTGTTTCTGTGGCCTTAGCATCTGAGTTCAGTTGTGGAACTCTGATGCTTTACCTATATGCATTTATGTCGAATGAAAATGAGTTTTATGTACACCAAAGCCAGAACTTGTAAAGGTTGAGAGCTGATTTCTCATTTCTACTGACTGCATTTAACAGAATGGCTGAGTAAATTGACTTTTAGAATAGTATAGGTAATGTGTAACATTGATTTTCTTGAGGGCAGCATTAAAAATGTATTTTTTAATAGTGGCATACTTTGAATCTCTTTTTCAGATCTGAAAAGGACTTTACTTACCTGTCACATTGTCAGGAATCTCCTTGCAAAGAGAATGTGCTACCTCGGTCTGTTTACTCGAGTCCAAGCATGAGCAGGTTAACCTATGTCTCTGCACCTGGCAGTACCCATAAGAACACAGCAGTGATACGTAATCCAGAGACATACTGGGTAAGAGACACAAAATAGCACCTCCCCTTTGCCCCTAAACCAAAATTTACAGGTGCAAGTAATTCTAAATTAGAAAGGCCTTAAAAGCCTTAAGGATCCTTACGCATCCATATGCACAATTTAGGATATGCTGTGCTTAGGGAAAAGGTATTCTGCTTCTTTCCAGCTTCTGAGTTTTTCAGAAACTTGAATTTTGCTATCAACTGTACTAAATGCACACACTCTAATAGATACAAACATAGTAAAACAGTCAAAGAACTATGAACTTCTGAAAATGTTAGAGTTGATGTATTCTTTCCTTTCATTTTTTTCCATAATTTCTCATTAAGTCATCCTGTTCTTGGAATGTGGTGCAGTATTCCAGTAGTATTTTGCAGGATCTATATCTGCTTTCATCACACCTGAGGCTCCCTTGCTGTTCAGCTTCAGCTGTTAGGAGAATACTTTTCCTGGTTTGTTTTTTTTTTCCTAGAGAAATGTTTATAAATACATAATGTTGCTTGTACTACTTTTTTCAAGACTGAAACTATAACTTTCTACCTCTGACAGTCATTCTGACTGCTTTTATTGGTTTAGAAAAGAATGTGCACTGAGGGTGAAATTTGTGTTCAGGCTTGCAGTCTTATGATGATTAAAATAATTGTCAATCTTTTATCTGAATTTATGCATTCCTTGGAATCTGGAATTTGTGTTACGTCTCCCCCCTTCCAAAGCGTGTGTAATTGTGGATGGAACTTTAAAAAACAGACAAAACCTGAAGGACCTTTCTGGCTTTCATGCATGTCTGTGTAAATATGAGTGCTCATTCCAGTGACACCATACCTGTCAAACTGGCAGGTCTCTGGGCTTGAATGTTTTCTTTGTGTGAGTGCACGAAGAAAATGTTTGTGTCAATGCATTTTCATGCATCTTGAATCCTTTTTGGTTAGTGATTTGGTTCAAGGCCTTTCAGTTCTTCTTTTTTTTTTTTTTTAACCTGGCAAGTATGTCTAGTGTGTTATCAGTGTTGTTTTGAACATAAATCTAACAATACAGCACCACAGAGACTGCTGTGAAGAAAATCAACTCTTATCTCTGCGAGACCCAGTAGAATGTGTCTTTAGGATAGCAGGCAGGTTGAAGTTGCAGGTTTTTCTTTTTTCAAGGTGAAGGGCCAGAGTTATAAAAATGAAAGTTCAGACAAGACAAACTTGATTATTTATATTGAATGGCAATACCAGTAAGGATCAGACAGGAGAGTTTCCTGAACAGGCAGTACCAGCATTAAGGTCTGTCTTATGTACCCTATTGCTTTTCTAAAATATGTAATGCTGCATTTTATATTTGTGTACTAGGATGAAAGTGCTGGTGAACTGAGCACAACAATAATTCAGGCCAGCCCAACTCCTCCACAGGAGCATACAAAAGAAAATCCAGAAGACCGCTCATGTCAAAAAAATAGAAAAGAAGCAGTACTTAGTATTGACCAGAAACAAGAAGAAAAGGAACTTCCTGGTCTTCGAAGAAAACTTGATAATGTACTGGACCGAGAACTGGCCAAAGAAGGTTTTCTGAAAAATGAAAAGCAGCTTCCATCTGTTCCTTCAAATGTACCAGAAAATCATGAAGAGCTAGACCATGTTAAATCAGCTTTACCAAGTAAACTCTGCACCTTTCAGCCACTTTCTGTTAACGTTGATGCACAAGAAGTGTGTCAGGATCAAACAAACAAAGCACAGAGACAAGGATTACCATCTCTGAATATATTACCTCTTTATTCTGGGTTAAACACGTGTTTGCCATGCAATCAAAACTCATCTGGTGAACAGTGTGTTCCTGTATCAACTGTTAAATCCCATGTCACTACCTCTGAGAGTCAAGCAATTTCTTCTTCTGTTCCCACCTTGCTTACAGGGCATTCTCTGGCAACAACTCAATTTGCACAGCAGCATCTGGGAGCTATACAACCTACAGGAAATGCAATTCTGTCTCAGTTTCATGGCTGCAGCTCTGCAGGTTTTGGCCTTCCAGCAGGGCTTCCTTGTTCTGGTATCCCAGCAGGACATGTTGAGAATCCACTTATGTTAGGAATTCCTTTAGGTCCAAATGTTGGTCCTGGCTCTTTGGGTGCAGTTTCACTTTATAATCCACACACTACTTCATGGAATAATAATGTCTTGAATATAAGACCATGTACTGGACAACCTCTTGGAGTTGGCAGAAGTGAGTGGGAGTTGTCGAAGTCACCTGGTATTGGTAAGCGTGTTTTTTTATAGTGTGCTTGAAATACAGCTGTGGACAGGAACGGTGATAGCGATGTTGCTTATGTTATAGTAAATAAAATTAAGATGGTACTAAGTGTAACTGCAATTGTTGTTTATGCAAACCCTATTACTAGTTTCCATTTTTTAATGATGTTCTCTGAATTCAGTGTCTATTCTTATACCTCCCCAATGGTATAAGAAACCTCTTAAAAACCTCCCTCTTAAAAAACCGTTTCTTATAATTTAGGAGAATTTCAGCATTCTTCAATATTAAGTAGTTTTGTGTTTGTGTAAAGGATCTAGAACTGTCTTTCGTAGGAGGAACAGAAATCCTAGCTTCAGTTCAAACTAGGCAAGACAAGTCCTGCTTTTGAAATTCCATTGCATTTTATCTGGAAAGTAGAGGATGTTTCTATTTCCAGCCTAATTTGGTATTAGCAGTTCGTGAAGGCCAAAACTTAGGAGTTTGAACCCCGTGGTAGGTTCAAACTGCTGGTTATGAAGGGAAAGACAAGCTGCCAAGTGTCTTCTGTCCTTTCTGTTACTACTCTGTACCTAGAGTTCGCTCTAAACCTAAGCAACACAAATTACTATTTAATTTTAAAAACTTCTTTTAACCTACTATCATGTTGGTTGGGTTTTGGTATACTTTTTTTTCTGACTAAATCTTTCAGTCTAAATGACAAGCTAGTGGGGTTGAAGATTTGAATCTGTGACAGTTTAGAGCTTGTTTATTGCTTGTTCCAAATCATTGATCTTGTTAGTGCATTTTAAAATAGTGAACTACTCCTCACCTATTTTTATACTAACAAGACGTTGTAATACTAATGTTCAGATTTTCCGAGCTGGCCTAGTACTGAGTAAATTGTGACCACTGAGTGTTTTATATGAAGTGTATATATACACTTTATGGGTCTGCATGGAAAATATTTATTTTTGTGACAGTAGAACTTTAAGAGGCAAATTAGAAATTATTGAAATTTTGAATTTCATGCTTGTGGAAGACATTCTTACGAGAACTGTAGGAGTCAAACGTTTCCTTGCCATAATGAAGCATTTGCCTGATGAGTTAATAAACTTGGTGTTTATTGGACTTGCCTGAGTCCTGGTTTGCTTCTGAGTACTTGTAACTAACAGGAGCATATTTTCTTCCAAAGGACATATAAAAGTACCAGAAGAACTGAAGTTCCCTAATGCCTGTTGTGTGGGAATTGCATCACAGACGGTTCTTAGCATTTATAATCCAACTGACCGGTGGTTGCAGGTCAGCATTGGAATACTCAGTGTTTCAATTAATGGGGAAAAGGTAAGAGGTTTTTTTTTAAATAAAGCTGAATAATACTGTAATCTTACCAGATGTCATATGTAAAATTATGGCCCTCTTTACAGATGTATAATTTTTTCCCTGTTTTATAGTTAATATGCACAAAGCAATGCTACTTTCTGTAGCCAGGCCACCTGACTTCCTCCAACAAGTAGACTTCGTGAGATTAATGCCAATGAGGTGATTGATCTGTAGAATCGTATTGTGTGCATGAAGTGTGGAAGGTTTGAGTTTATGGGTTATTCATTCCCACCTTTGTGTATGCAAGAAAAGTCAGCCCTAGGCTAGAAAACATCCATGCTGAGGACTGTTTCTGCTAAAACATTTTTGGCAGTTTGCTCTTGTTTTTCTTGAAATCAGGAGATCATAAGTGATGGAGAATGAGAAATATTTGGAGCAGGCTTCAAGCTAGATGGGTTATTCTGTGGGTTGTAGGTAGCTTGTAGGCCATAAATTGGCTGTCTTGCACTTCAGTTTTGTTAAATTCTATATACTTCTGTTGTCATGGTAACATACTTGAGAACGTGAGAATGAGTTAGATTCAAGGTCCGTCAGAATGATTTATTTTTTTATTGATGAATACACTTAGTAGAGAAGAATAGAACAGAGCAGGATAATCTTGAGCTTCTGGCAGCTTGATACTTGGTAACTTTTGTGTTAGACATTACTTCTATTCTTACTAGTTATTGGTAGACTGCTCTTTATCTAGCTAATCTGTTGAAATTATGTAGTGTTGTCCACAGTTCAGTTGTAGATTGTATGAAGTATTGCTTTTCTCTTTTTTAAATATGATTCTTGCTGTTTTTAATTGGTCCTTATTACCGAGGAATAGCAGACAATGATTCGCTTTAAATATTGCAGCTTGTAAGTCTTATGAATCCTGATCACATCCCTCCTTAGGTATATTTTTCCAGCATATGTAGCACATGTCTTTCCAGGAGTAGGATTTCTGATTTTGATCTTGTTTTCTCAGAATGTCTCCTCTTTAAAGAACATCAAGCTAAAATTCTGTGTGTTTATATAGAGATATATATGTATATATATGCATGTGTGTGTGTGTGTGTATGAATGATTTGTGTGTGTGTGTATGAGGATAACAATTTCTTGCTTAATTTTCTAATCAGTATCATGGGGCTTTTATGCAGCTCCTGTAACCAGCAATTCTGTTGTATCAAGAGGTGATTTTTAAAATGAAATTGCTTTACGGTTGTTTCGATGAATAAATATATGCATTTCTTTGCACAGTGTGATTAAAACCAATTTTTTTCAGTCAACTGTGAGATACAGTGCTGTTCTTTCTCAAAAATCCAGGGTTTTAGTTATTAATTAATTTTCCCAGTGTCAGTCTTTCACTAGGTAGTAGAAAGAAATCTCAGCAATTTTCAGGCTGACTTCTCTGTTTAAATTAAAAGAAAAGGCCTGCAGTTGAGTAGGATGGAAATGGGCCATGGATATGAAGATGCGTTAATTAAATAGAGGCAAAATATATACAAAACTTCTGTGTTAAGCAGTGGTGCCAGATAAATGTGGTATTTGGAAAGGAAATGTCTTCTGGTAAAAGGCCTGTTGAAAATGACAGGTATTTTGTTTTTCAGATGGATCCTATGAAGTATCAATGTCTGGTTTTCAAGAACAAAACCATCGTAGGATCCTACTCTACCAATGACCTGAAAATACTTTTCTTACCTTCCCATTCGGGGATCTTCCAGTGTATCCTCAATGTTTCATCTTGGCCAGTTTCTGCAGATGCCGAAACAATCGTTCAGTCAGAAGCTTTGGCAAGCAGGGTAGTTCTGACAGCAGTTGCTGAAAATCCCAATTTAGAAGTAAGTAGCTGCTTATTGTGGGTCTTTTGTTGTTGTTGCAATTTTATGAATAATTTAATGACACTGGACAATAATAGGATTGCAAGGTTGTTCCTCCGAGAAACCTGGAATTTCATATGTTTTAAGTGGGAACATAAGAAAAATTTTGAGAAGCTTACTGCTGTCTGGGAAGTTCCAGTGGTGGAAAAGCACTTAGCTGGAAATGAAGTATTCTGTGTGAAAAGAATAAGTTAAAATGCATTACTTTTTCATTGTTGAATGACTGGATGAGACCTTAAACGTCTAATGCCTTCTAGGTACCTACTGTGTTGGATTGGGCATTAAGTATAACAAAAAGCATTTGTTTCCAATTGTAAGGATTTCTTTACTTTTTACATAAAGTAGGCTTTGTCTTGGTTTCTTACTACCTCTAGCTTGTTTACGATTGTAGAGAATATTTTCTTATTTTGGACTAATTAAAAATTAAAAGTAAGTGGATGTGTAAAATGCTTTTGTTTTGTGTCTTCGTAAAAAACAACCAGGTAGGAGACAGTGTGACATTAAGAATTAAATCTGACTTCATGTAGTCCTAGATTTAAGAGTATGGACAAGAAAAAGGCTTGATGATACTTTTGGAGGTGCCTGAACAAATTACATGGTAGTATGTGACATGGTTGATAAAAGTAAAATTTTCAGTCGTCAGCCACAGCTAATATATTTTTTTTTCATTTAATGTGGTCTTTTAACTTGCTTTGGGCTAAGCATGTGTTTTGAAGTAATGAGTGCACATGAATGGATGTAATTTTTAATGCTTCTTCCATAAATTTTTAATGCAATTTTTTATTCTTTTACATGTAGTCCATTCTCCATGTTCTTCATAGTATACAGTTCAAACTTGTGTCATATTCAAATTTAAATTAAACCCAATGCTTAATCTCTGCATGTCTTGTTATATTCTTGAGACTGGAAAAAGTACCAAATAAAAGCTCTATTTTGCTGCAGATCATGACTCTTAAATGTTTTTAAGCTAGCAAAAATTAATGGCCCCTTAGTTATTTTCTTAACTTTTAACTTGCTAAAATGACTTTTTAACTATCCAAAACTGACATTTCTTACTTGCTAGCAATAATCATGGTTTAAACTTACTTTGAATTTGAATTGTCCAAAATAATTTGATTGTGTACTGGGTTTTGGTGGATAATCATTGCACTAAGATTGGCTTCATTGATTGAGGCAAAATGCATGGGAGATAGCCAATTGGCTGTAACCTCTTCTAATATCAAAGAAAACATGATTCTTAGACTCCTCCTATCCCTGGTAGGAGGTTTGTATTGTATGTGGATGTTGCATTAAGAGGATGGAATAGGTGAATAACATCCTTTCTTTCCTCGTGCTTTTGTAGGATAGTGTGTTTTGAAGGTTTTCCTTTCTTCTAAGTTCTGCTTTGCCTTAAAACCAGGTGGAAACTGGAAAAGGAGATTGCCTGGATTTTGGTGACTTGACTTCTGGCAGTTGGAAGGCTCTTCCCCTAAAACTTATCAACAAAACTCATGCTTTTGTGCCAATTAGACTTATTATTAATGCAGTAAGTACAGTAAACTTCCTGTATGTGAGAGTTAACATCCTGTGATACTGAATTTTAATACCAAAACATTTTATGTTACATGTCATTAAGAAATGTATCTTGGTCAGTAGATATAAGGTTCCCAAGAAGTCTTTTGTTAGTCAGGAAATAGTTTTTGCAGAGTGGTAATCTGATTCTGCTGTAATGGTACCAACAAAAATGCTTCTGGGATAGGTGTGGTGTTTTGTTTCATGTCTGTTGGTTACTTTTTATAGCTTAGCCATGGGATTCCGCCTCTACTTGCTTTGATAGTACAGGACAGCAGATAGGAAAAAAGTTGTGTTGCCTAAACCTTCCTCTGAGAAGCTGGAGAAGCTGGAAGCTTCCCTCTTCTCTCTGAGAAGCTGGAGACATATTTCACTATTCGAATGGTACAGCTGACTGTTCAAACAAGCAGCCAAGCTTGCTACTAGCATGGTTAACATGTTCCCTCTTCCTCTGCAGGAGCAAGAGCAGGACTCTCCTCCCTATCTGCTTTGTCTCATACTAGATAGTAGCCTGTCTCAGAGGCTACAGTGTCGTCCTCTCTGCATCTTTGGTACTGCAGTTTTCAGGTTTTTGGCTAGGCTGGGCTGGCTGCTGATTTGTGCTGTGGGAAGAGCTGGCCTTGTTTCCTTATGCAGGGAAACAAGAAAGGACCGGCGGTATGTTAAGGTGGATCAGGTTGTCTTGAGGACTAGTGATGTTGAACAGCCAAACTTCTTGAAGACTTAAGCTAACCAGACTCTGCTTGTCCCCTTTTGCTGCAAAAGGATTTCCTTTTGTTTTTGGAGGGTTTGCTGGACTATCATGTACTTATCAAAACTACAGGCGAATTCTTGATTATTTTTTTCCAAACTACTTGGATCATTCAAAACTTGTCTTGCATTTCTCAGTTTTGTCAGCATTGCTGTTAGTGACCATAAGAGATTTAATACTTGTAATACTTCTTTTTGTTTTTGACAGAATGCAGTAGCCTGGCGGTGCTTCACCTTTTCCAAGGAACCAGTTAACACTTCTAATGAACAAATGGATGCAGTTTCTCAGACAGCAGCTCCATCAGTTGTAAATCATGTGATACATGCAAGCTATGATGGCCAAGTGAGTAGTTGGTAGTTGGCTGATTCTTCTTTTTACTTGCTGTCTGAAATGGCAGTGCTGAATATTTGAGTTCATAGTAATGATTTTTGGTGAGTGTACCTTTTTGAGCAGTTTTGTTTGGGTTTTGTGGGTGTTTTGTTTGTTGCTTCCTCTTAATAATTCTCTCCCTCCCCTTAAGATGAGTCAACACATTTCTTTTTCAGGATCCTGAAGCTGTAACAGTTTGGGTTCTGTTCCATGCACCTAAGAAACAAATTTCTTGTTCAGGTATAGTAATTTCATTTTCATTTCAACTGAAGCAGATTTGACTTTTAATGTATACATGTGTTAGAATTGCAGGACAGAATGCAAACTTAAAACCATGTTTGGTTTCTGTGCACTAATATTTCAGGTATCACATTAATTTTTAGTAACTGTTGGAGACAGAATGCCTCTATGTCTTAATCCTTTATGTATTACTAGGCACACTTATACTTCAGTATGAAGCTGTACAAAATTTGTACTGCAAGATGCGTGGAATTTGTGTTACTCCTTTTACTGAGGGAATTAAACTATCACTTAAGGAAACATTACATTAGTTGCAAAATAGATAATAAATTTGAAAAAAACTTCTGAATTGTTCTGGCTTCTTGAATAGAAAATAGTACATATATCAATTAGTTTGGCTAGTGTGGTAGGATGGGTTTTTTTGTTTGCATTAGCGACAATTTCAGTCCCATTTGACGAAAAGGTGCAACTCTTAGATAAGGTCCTGTGAGACTTTATTTAAAAGAGGAAAAAGGTGTTGCAGGAGTAATCAGCGAGCTTCTGTTATTGTCACCACATGAATATGTTAAGATTGAAGAGTAGCTGAAGTGAGACATGCATCCATAGGAATGGCCTTTGCTGCTGAAGGACTTGTTTGCTTTTGTTACTCATGAAATTGTTCCTAGATTCCCTGGGTCCAGCAGATGAGTTCTTGGCGAGAGTGGACGTGGAAGTGGATAGTCCAGGACCTAGCACTGTCATTAAAAGTATTTCTCTCCGAGCAAGAGCTGGAACAGCAAGGATACATGCTCCAAAGGACTTACAGGTTTGTGTATATTTACAAAGTGTATTCCAAGAACAGTTTGCCTCTCCTAGCCTTCTACTTTTGTAATGTTCGGTTTTATTATGTATGTGTATATATATACAAACATACTTACCTAATTTTTACAGAAAATACATCTGTCTACTAATGTGGGTTCAACAGTCAAGCAGCAGCTGCCATTGAAAAATGCTGGAAACATTAGTGTATATTTGAAAATTGAGGTAGGTTGGTTTTTCCCTCTTGAAATCATGATTTCTGTGCTGTTCATATTGTATTGAAGCTAGAGCCGAGCCTCGGGATTTTAGCTCAGCTCTGTGGTTTGACAAAAGCTTTACAAGTTTATGTAAAGGGAATGAAAGATGGCAAAGAGATTAGCTTACATTTTTGGAAAAAGCATATGAGTGTTCTTTTGCTCAACTTCAGTTATATTTGTTTTAGCAAACATACCTTTATGATTTTTACTAAATTTTAACAAAAATATTTGCTATATGTTAAAGTAGTGAAGCCTGTGCTGCACAGCAGGTGTTAGTTAGCTGGTAGATTAAAGCCTGCTTAGGGCAAAGATGAATATTAGCATTGGGAAACATCTGTATTTTCTAAAAAAACTGCATTAGTTTTCAGTGTACGTCTTGCCAACTCAAATACAAAGTGAGTTCTTTTCAGATATGCAATGTCTTTACTTGACCTTTTTGCAAATCCATGGAAAATATGGTTCCAGACTGAAAGATAAGTAAACACATTTGCAACTAGCATTTCACAGTGAACAGAAGGAGCAGTTGGTTCTGTTTTATAAAATGAGGTTTGTTAGTCTATCATTTCTATGCTCAGAGGCCATGGAAATAGGATATATGACTTCTATCAGAAATGCCACATTAAGTGATAACACTGGGTGCTAATTGATAAAATTTTGAAGACTTCAGGTGTATTCAAATTGTCTGAACTGCATGTACAACAGGTGCACAACCAAATTGTGTTACATGTTGTAGAAATTGTTTAATCCCATAAAATAGGTAACTAACCCTCCCTTTTGCCCTTGCCTGCTTTCAGACATCAGATCAAGACAGCTGCTTTGCTGTTGAACCCGAGGGCCTTTTCCTTTTTCCTGGAGAAGAACGAGTAGTGACTGTCCAGTTTTTTCCAAAAAGCATAGCAACTACAGAAAGGTAATATAACTGATTCTGTGCTGCATTACTTTTGACCTTAAAGTAATGAACAAATTGAAAGTTTTACCTATGTGAGAGACTTTGTCTTCAGTTGTTCTCATGAGAGTTCTCATCCATTGCAAAAGGATTTTTGTTAAGGTTCACCTTTTCTGTAGATTATCTGCCTTTTCAGGTGTGTATAGCTGAATGAATAGGTAATATTTCCCATCAAAAAATATTATAAGAGTTGTTTACTGTAAACAAATGGAGTAAGTCCCTGAAGCCCTTTATATGCTAGTTATTTCTAAAGTACAACAAAGCATCAAAATACTTACCATCAGCAGCTCCTTCAGTTGCTTCCCTCCTTCTCTCTCTGCTGAGGCAAGGGAAATGGTATTTCTATTTTACATGTGAAAAAACTCAAGAACAGAATGGGATCATAAGTATTCTTTTGTCTGCTGTAATCAGATAAAAGTTTGTTGTATACAACACTAATGTACATGTTCCTTTTGCAGATGGAAGAAGCATTCATAGTTTTGCTCATTAGCACCTGTTGAACTTCATTCTGCAAAATAAACTTGATTGGTTTAAGTGATCATTTAGATGTCATGTGAGAGTTTTTGGCAATGACGGGGTCTGACTTATTTCTCCAGAGCAGCCTTTCCTCTCCTCTTACATGTTTTCCAGTTTCTGCTGTGATAGAGCAAGAATGGACAAAGGAGTATCTTCAAAATATGTTCAACTTCAGTATCTAGCTTAACCAGGCCTCTCCAATGCATTTAAATTTAACAGTGAGAAGTTCTGTGCTAGTGACAGTATGATCCTATTGGATAGGTTGAATTTTTACAGGCTTGAGGTACTCAGGAGGATTGGATTTGTAGTCTACGTCAAAGTGCTGCCAAAAGACTAAGAAACTAACTGAGGCAGTAACAAGGGTCCATGTTCCCTGCTGATGGGATTCAGGGCTTTGTCAGCAGGCCTCATAGGGATTCACTGACAGCTAGAATGGAGGTTCTTGAGTTTTGTTCTTCACTTGAAGTGTGTCTGTGCTATAGCAAATGCTTCAGCCTATAATTTAAAAGCTAGATTTCCTTCCTTGATGCTCCTGAGTATCTCATGCCTGTAAAAATTCAGTGAAGTTTCTCAAGGCATTCAAAAGGCACCTCTTTAATCTACGGCCAGACTTTGCTTCTTTCTAAAATTAATCTGTCAAAATAATTAGAAATTAGTATGGACCAAAAATAATTTGCTGAGCTGTAGTCTCTGAAATATTTATCTGAATCATTTCCAGATTAAATACTTCAGAAGACTGTGTGAGGTACATGTGGCATGTGTATTTACAGCCCAGAGGATTTAAATTTTGCTATGCCTAAAGCTGGCCTTTGTCATAAAATAAAAAGTATTTGTATTTTCCCCTTAAGAAGGTAGTTTTAAAAATGCCTATCTAATTTTTTTTCAGTTATGTTTTGATTTCATCAGCTAATCTTGTTCTGTTGTGGGATTTAAATTTATTTATTTGTTTTTAAAGTACTTTGAAAATCCTTGTGCTGCCATCTGGGCCTCAGTATGAAGTGATGATAAAAGGTGAGGTGGAATCTGGGAAAAACAGACCTGTGTCTACAGCTGCTGAGTGCTCAGACATTCCACCCATCCTCTCCAACAAGCAGTTCATTGCCTGGGGAGCAGTATCACTTGGATCATCAGTGTAAGTATAAGTTGGACAGCCGTTCATATAGAATATCAAGTTAAGTATTTTATATTGCACTTATTTGAAGTAAAATTTCCTATTCACGTTGATAATTCACAGTGATTTGTTCTATGCCTCAAGTGAAAGAAACAGTATATTGCAATTATTTTTCTTGTGCAAGAAAGTTTTGGAAACAAACTGATCATATTTGAGTTTTGTGTATTCTTGAGGACTCTTTAGTTATCATTAGAATATCTGGTTCTGTAAGTTTAGTATGTCATGTAAGTAGAAATGAGGAGAAAAGTATTTTTCAACTAAGTTGATAGAAAAAAAATCTGTTAGTTCTTTTGATACCTATCTCTTGCTAGAGATAAATTATGCTTCATCTCATCCATTACAACTAACAGAATCCAGTCTGTGTAATGTAATTTGACCATCTGAATGGCATAAACTGTTGAACATCCATTAGCTGATTTGAATATGTTTCAATGTTAAAACTTCTAGTGATGGAGAATCTGTTTTGTCCCTAATTATGAATTACTTTATCCTTCAGACTACTTGTCTGCACTTTTTTAGTTTCAAGTTTGTAGGTTCAGTTTTCTGTGCTTTAGTGAAACTGTTCATAATGTTAGGATATTCTTTGCTTCTTTTATATGTGAAGTCTGCAAGTTTTGCCAGTCTCTGAACTTCTAGTAATTGTTAGTTGAGGGACTAATCCACTGTTGGTTGACACTGAACTTTTTGAGGAATCTAATGATGTTCCCAGTGGTTTAAAAGCAATCCATGTTTGTAGCCAAGAACTGTTTCTGATAGCTGTATTTCTGTTTTTCTGGTTTGTTAAGGTAGTGTGCTTCTTATAGTAGTTCTGGTAATTTGGTGTTTGGGAATTACTGCTTCTTTCCTGTATGCTGCTGTCTTTTTGTTTTCTGTTCCTCCTGTAAAACAGTTTTGATGAACCCTTGGTTTTAGGAAGCTGAAATTATTTCTGTAATTACGGTTTCAACAGAGTAAATTAAAAAAAAAAAGTGTCTGGCAGTGTTGATAGGAAGAGGCTTTGTTCTCTCTGTCCTCCTCTTTGATTCCAACTACATGATCTATTCTCTCATGTTTTAGCAGTTTTAGGGCTTGTCAAATTAATCTGTCAATGTTTTTTGACTTGTTTAAATGACAAAGGCACTTGCTTTTGCTGGAGGTGTTTCTTACCTCTGCTGAGGAAAGCTCTGAGTACCAGAAGCCTGGTCAATGCTAGGATGTATCACAGAGAAAAGAAACTTATTTTTTGGTCAACCTCATTCTGTCAAATGACCATAACTTTTGGTGTTGCTGTTACATTGAGAAGTACATGAAAAGAAAAAGTTATCCTGAATTTAGTTCTTTACAACTGTTCCAGTGAATCTGGGCCAGACTACTCACAAGACTTTGTTTCTGCATAACTAAGTGTCTCTGGATTATCTCATCATAACTGTGTCCTTAAGTGGGGATTTTTAAGGAATTTTTGTTTTGATACAGTTGCTGGTTGCTTTCAAAGTTCAGGCTATTAAATACAGTATTTGAACTTCAGAAAAGATAGATATAGATTTTTATATATATATATATATTTGGGGATTGTTTTGCTATATGAGTATTCGTGTGTTGTGGTGTGTAACAGTGTACAGTGTATAAGTTTGACAATATAGAAATAACTTTCTATCTAACATATTCTATTGTTCCAAGAGGTGATTTTTTCCCATTAAATTGCTTCAAAATTGACTGTCCCAGTTCCATTGTTTCCATGAATAAATATATGCAGTTAATTTGTATTTGCTGTAAAATCTAACCAAACATATTTTTCAGACAGAAGAAGTTAACTTTAAGAAATGACTCTCCATCTGTGACCCAGCATTTAAGATTGTTGATAAGAGGCCAGGATCAAGACTCCTTTCAGGTGGCTATCATTAAAATTTCTCTTTAGTGTTTATGACAGTTACCAGGCTATGTTTATAATGAAAATATTTTTGCCCTGCAGTGTTAGCAGGCTGTATATTTGTTTTGAGACTGCCAAGGTGAATGTGGTAGCAGAGCTTAAGGTTCACTGGCAACCTCGGGAGCAGCTGAAATAAGAGTGCTGCAGCAAACTGGAGCTCAGTTTACAGCTCTTTGAGCTGCTATGTCACAACAGAGTCAATACTTGGTGGAGTGATCCATCAGTGGCCCTTCTTGCAGGAGGGAGTCTAGACGAGGACAGAAAAACTGGAGTCAGCCTTTGGGAATTACCATGGCTAATGGGTCTTTTTGTAATGTAACCTGCATTGACTTATAGCCCCTTTTTCCCTGAAATGTTCAGATTTTTTTTATCTAAAATCTTACACTGAGATAGAATTAACATAGTGGTGGTAAAATTCAGCCTTGTTAGGTTGGGGACTGAGGACAAAAAACTGTCTAAACTGAGAGGCTTGAAATTTTCATTGTGGGAATAGAAAGTATCTTGGACTCTGTCTTTTTCATTGCACATTAAGCATTGCAACTTTACATGTGCCATTGTCAATGGAGTTAATGTGGAGTTTGAAGAAGTTAATTCCTCCTTTCAAGTGTAGTAAGTTTTACTGCTATTTTTTTTCCTATTACAGTCACTCAGTTCTGGTGCCTTTGTTTTTATAGCTGCAAAGTATATTTGGAGCAGAAGAACGCTTAGCCAGTAATTGGGAACTCAAAATCCGTCCCAAAGAAGATACGAACATCTACCTGGTGTTTACACCTACTCGAGTAACCTGCTGCTTTGCAAAGCTGGAAATCAAACAGCTGGGGATTCGATCAAAGCCAGGAATTAAGTTTACTGTAAGAGTCCCAACATAAGTTCTAATAATTTTAAATGTACTTTTTTCATAATTATTGAAAAGCTAGCACTGAATAGCTGTTTCTATCAAAAACCTGAAAATTCAAGATATATACTATGGATATCTGTACACTTGTTAAAATCATATGGGCACTAAATTTTATGTTTTGAACATTAGTATCTATTTTGCATGCAATTTTTTCCTTTGTGAAGGATGAAATATTTTATGTACTATATTAAAAATAGCCTAAGATTTTAACTGTGGAAGTGTTAAAAAGTCTGAACTTGTCTTGTTCAATAGGTAGATCTTAAACAGACTTGGAAGTAGAACTTGAAAATTATTGAATAAATTTAGGCTTTTCTATTTCTTGCAAGGGCTTTTCAGTTCACATTTTTAACATTTTCATTTGTTTTTCTGTAACTTTTTATATAGTTTGCCGGGGTTGTACATACATTTTATTTGCTAAGAAGCTTTTTTCATTTGAAGTACTGGTTTTTTAATGGTGTTTTTTTTTTTCTCTCCCAGATACCATTATCTGGATATGGAGGAACAAGCAATATAATTTTAGAAAACGTTAAAAAATTGTCAGATAGCTTCATGGTTACGCTGGAAGGATCATTGTCTGCAAGATTACAGAAAGCTTCCTTCCACGTGAGAAACACAGGTTCCCGGGCCGCCTACGTTAGAGTGCTGTGCTTGGCAAACCTGCAGACAAAAACAGTGATGGATCCTCAGGTTATGACAGTGTCTCCAGAGAAGTTTGTACTGAAAGAAGGAACGCATGAAGTAAGTACAGTGCTTTATTCTGGGCAAATTTTATGAATTTAAATTAAATGCCATCAATGAAAATGTCTGACTAGTTCTTTATTAAAATCTCACCTAATTTTTATGTCCTGTTTCACTTGTGTTGTAGTCATCTGTTGACTCATATTCCAAACATTAATACAAACAATAAGATTTCTTTTTCCTCAGTATGTTGTCTACTTATTTTATCAGGTGATTACTGTAACGTGGAATCCAGTGGAAAAGAAATTCCATACAAGCATGTTGGTATCAACAGTATGTTTTTTTTGGGGAGATGAAGTTTCTAGGCAGCAGTATCGCAGGTAAGATGTGCTTTGCTATTGTTACAGACAGATGTTTAATAAGAAGTCAAAACTAGAGGTATGTGCTGCCACAGGTGTGGTTTTAACATGCTTCCTAAAACAGCAAGAACAAACTAAAATACGGTGATGATAGGTAGAGCTCTATTAAGTCTTGCATCTCTAAGTTGTTGGTGGGGGTTTGTTCATTTATGGCTTTGCTTGCATACTGTGCCTGCAATCCTAGTTAAGGATTTTATCCTATTTTAACTTTCTTAAATTCAAGTGTATTGGGTTTTGGCGAAATGTTTTCTTTTTTTTGTTGAAAGAGATCTGTGTTCTGTCTTGGTATCTCTCTTTCTAATGTATATGTAACTTTAGTTATTAAAGAAAAGAATGAAAGAAATGGTACTGAAAAGAATGGGACTGAAATCCAGGAGCATTAAGTTTCAAACAAGGTTCCTGTCTTGGTTTCCTGAATTCTGTTGACAAAGAATGTGTTTGAGTAGATGTGTATATGAGAAAAATAAAATCCACACATGCTTATGACACACTAAGAAAACTTATTGAAAATACCTTGCTGATCTTAAATAGCAGCCATGTTATTCTGCATTTCAGTTTGTATGACTCAAACGCGCAGAAATGGCATACTCTGCTTTCAATGACATAAGTGGCACTTGTGACTTGTGCTGTCTATGAGGTACAGTGTAATGCAGAATGTTAAGCCTAGGTAGAGCACTAAGGTGCTGATGGTCATAATTCAGTGCAAAACTTCAAAACAGCATTATTTCATTATTGCTTTTAAATGTCATTGCCTGACAATGTGTGAAAGTCATTGTGTATATTCTTACCCAAAAGAAGTATTAAACACTGCTGAATTTAGCTGCATGACTTTGAATAAAAAGCTCATGGAATAGCTGAGTTCCTGACCTTGATAGGGAACTGGCTTATTTTAAATATCTTAGAAGATGCTCATTCCTGATTTTTGTATGAATTGTTTTGTGTGAGGCAATGCTCACTATCATAGAATCCTCCTTAAAGGGCTGAAGTACTTAAGGAACATTTTTGGTCTACAGATCAACAGAAAACCCATCTAGAAGCTCAATACAACTACATAGGTATTACTGGAAACTTTTTAAAATCAGATTCTGGATGTTGTTATGTGAGCAAAATGACTTGTTGGTTTTATTGGTCAGCAGGCTGGCATGTAGTTCTTGAAAATAGTGGTCTAGCTGATTGTTTCTTGGTGGGAGGGTCTCTGAAATCCCCCTTGATAATTTGAAAGAGATGTGTATTTCTTGCAGTGACTGAGTTCTCTAAGCCAGTCCAACCCCATTCTGTAATTGTGCACTAGAATGAGAATATGATTTGGGACTTAGGGGCAGGAATGTGAAATGAGTACTCTGCCTCATCTGCCAACTTGTGCCTCAAGTTCCTTACTCCAAAATTATATATAGTCAGCAGCCTGGTAAGTAGCTTTGACCTGAGAGTTAGTAGAGCTGAGGTATTCTTTCCTCCTCCATGGCTCTGACCTTATATGAGTGCCAGATTTCCTCTTGCTGACCTGTAGCTTCCCATTTTTTCCCAGGACTATTTATATCCCTGTGCCTCCCAGTCTTTTCTCTTCTGTTGGCAGTCATGCTCCTTGGCTCTATGTTCCTGCTGTTGGCTGGCACCTGCTGCCACTCTGACATTGACTAGTCAATTTTTCCTCTCCAAAGGCTTTCACTTGTAACCAAAATAGCATTTTCCTGCTTCCTGTGGTGATTGAAACATCACTCAGATGCCTGATGTACTTATCAGAAATCTAGGTAGGTGTGACTGACAGCAGAGAACAAGTATGGAAAGACAAACATATGGTAACCATTATTTCAGTGTTTCCTTTTACTCTGCAGTAATAGAGCAGGTACTTCTTTAACCGTTTTAAGACTGTGAAAAGACTTCAGTTTTAAAAGAATGCTCCCAGATTTGAGCTTAGGGTAGTCAAGAAATGAGGAAGTGAAAATGATGCTGAATTCTTATGAGTCTTATCAATCTTTTCAATTTGTTGTTTCTAGTACTGTGTTTAATTTAATGTCTTCTGTTTGTCTCTAACAGAGCTGTGATGTATAAACCTGAGGTAGAAAAACGCATAATCCCAGAAAACAACTTACTGAGAAATGCTGTGTTTGATGAAGAATTTCGAGGGGAGCAGCTTGTGACAGAAGGTAAGACTATGACTTCTTGAAAGAAAAATCGAATACTTGTTTTTGTGGGGCAAATGTGCTTTTGGCTTGAATCCTAGTTACTTTTTCACTATTTTTTTTTATAAATGTAGAAGAAAAATTCTGAATTTGGACAGTTGTACTGGGGAAAGCTTTGTTGTATTTTCTTTCCCCAGTCCTGCTGAGGAGGGCTGTCATAGAATGACTTTGGTGGGCACCTGGCGTCCAGCCAGGGTCAACACATCACAACAGAATTTGCCATTTTTCATTCAGTACCTATTTATTTTCTGCACTTTTCTCCTAGCAACATGAAACCCCAGTCTGTAAATATTAGAGCATTAAAAATGCTGAGTTTATCTGGAAAGTATTTGCCTCATTAACTGTTGAGGAAGACTGTTTGTTGTACACAGATATATTTGAAAATTGAGAGGCAGACAACTTGGATGACACCAAAATATGTATATTTATTTTCCTTCCTAACTTTAATAACTTTTTCTTCTGCTTGTTAGTAAGGAGTTCATTAATAAGACATATACAATATATTTTAAAGGGCTCCTTTAAGCTCCCCCCCAACTGTTCAATCCCTTAAGTGTCATGAACAAATTTACTGTTAAATCCTATTCTTGAACTAGTTGTATTCACATATGGAATTACTTACTGTTGTAAGGCTACTACACCTGAATAAATGTGGTCTGATTCTTTCCCTATGAATTGTATATTGTCTTTACTTGGAAAAGTTAAGATTTTTTTTATCATTCATTTTATTTAGAGTGAAATTCTAGTGAACATTAGATACTTAGGTTCTGGAGTATCCTGTGAAGTTGTTAAGCCAGTGTTAGAGAAAAAAGTAAAACCTAACTATAATTTTGCATAGAATCAAATTAGTATATAGCATTTATATAAAGGTGGAAAATGCGTGATAATCTTTTTATATTTATTTTTTTATATATAATATTTATTATATCTTATAATAAAAGGTTTAAAATAGGTGTGTATTGAGATTTATATATTATATTTGATGTTAATGTTGAGCTATGCCTGATAAGTAAATTTGCAGGAAGTAGTTTTGGAATGATCTAGGATTTCTTAGCTGATGGATTATTGACTAAGTCTATGTCCTAAATCTCTGTGGTGTAATTTCTGAGTATTATAGACTTTTTCTTACTAGAATTGCTCTATTACTCTCATTTTTAGTATGTGATGTCCTACGAGGGACAAATGATATCCATCTTTTCTATGCAAATATGCAGAAGGTTATCCTTTCTGTGGTTGGATATTCCACTTGTAATCAGGATGGCTTTCAGCAGTCTCCTGGATGCCATTTGGAATTGGACAGGTACTGTAGCTGTAATTAGTAATTATATGTATGTAATGATGTTTTTTTCTGATGAGGTTGGTTAGACACTGGAACAGGTTGCCCAGAGTGGCTGTGAAGTTTTCATCTGTGAAGAAATTAAAAACCTGGCTGGTCAGTGTCCTGAATAACCTGCTGTAGCTGACCCTCCTTTGTGCAGGGGTGTTGGACTGGGTGATCTCCCGAGGTCCCTCCTGACTTCCTGTCAGGAAGGGACAGGAAGTCAGGAGTTGCACAGCATGCTGCGAAACTCAACTTGCGTTGCCTTTGCAGTACTTGTTTTCTCTGTATATATTTTATTCAAATTGTTTTGCATTATTGTCTTCTGAAGATAATTGCTTATTTTAGTTCCTTCCATTCTAAATGGTGCCTTCCACTTCCAAACATTCTGTGAAAAAGCTGTGTCCTGATATAGCTGCTGAATTGTTTTTTACTTAATGGCGAATTGAATTAAATTGAGGGCCCATGTAAAAAACATTGGACTTTAATAATAGAATTTTGAGATATACTAAAACTAGGCTATTATAATTACTCATGAGATATTTTTTTACTGCTTTTGCTTAATGCAGTCTTATTTTCAGGTTTGAGAACTTTGTCAGACCTACCACTGCAACTCTGGACGTTCTTCCTGTTAAAGGACCTCAGGGTCCTTCATTATCTGCAAAAACTAATGATCTGGTTCAGAATAAATCAGATACTCAACAGACTTGGGCTGTTACACCTGAGTATTTGACTTTGACATCTCCTTCTATTGGTAAGTATTTTTTGAAGTTAATGAAATAGCCACTTTAGTATTAAGGTAACTGTACTGCATAATATGTTTATAAGTGTGGGTTGGCCAGTAATCTTCATGCAGACTTGATTTGAAAACTGTCTTGGATTAATTGTCAGAGGTAGTGTGCTGTCTAGATACATACAGTATGCACTGCATACCTATGAAGATTTTAAAGTACTGTGAAGGTAAAATTAGGGCAGAAAATACTTTATTTTCATTGGTGCATCTCTGTATCTTGGGCATTTTTGTGAATTTTTGTACATGTTACCTTTTTTTGTGTGTTACAGGTGGAACAGCAGACACTAAACATGTACAAATTGTCAACAATTCCAGTAGAATGTTGACATTTGAACTTTCATGGCCGGCTCACTGTCTTACTATAACCCCACAACATGGAGCTGTTGAACCAGAGTAAGTTTCTTTCCTTAAGTTCCTTTATGTGAGAAAGTGTGATGAGATCTTGGAGGAATTTATTTTTAGTTAGTTAAAGTGTGTAACTAATTCAGGAATTTTAGTTGGTTTTTAGGAATTTACTTTAGTTTGCTTATACTGTACCCTGAAACTGTTTTAGTTCCAGGGTATAGACTTTTTGTCAACTAACATGCAAATCTAGCTTTTTTTAGGACCTTATCTGTTCTGTATAATGGGAATGTTCTTCTGTCACCTACATAATTACCTGGATGCCAGGAATTTTCTGTGCCTGGAAATACTATAATTATTGCATATTTTTCAAGGAGCTGGATGGCCAGTGAAGCTGAAGCTTTAAAAATCTCCTTTCGCAGTAGTTTTTTGTTTAAAATTTAGCTGTGTAGTTAAAAACAAAGAACACTTCCTCCCTTCCCACAACCAACAAACAACCCTCAAAGTAACAGTTCTTATAGAAGGCTTCTCTTCTGGGGGCTTAGTTTTTTCTTTAGCACATGTGCTGATATTCCCCACGACTTGATTGTGGGATTTATTTTTTTTTTAATTTTGAGAAAACTGGGTTTTGCTGTTCAACCCTTGCCTTCTCAGTATCTGTAGGTATGAAAATAATGACAAGCCAATGTCAGCTTGCCCGTGCCTTAATTAGCATTTTTTTGGAACAGTAGTCATAATATCACTGTATATGTATATGAGACTTTTCACACATGGCAGCAAAGACTTCCACAATTTTTTCTTGAAAGGTCTGCCCGCCTCTCCCTTCTAAATTTCCAGGGTTTTTTAAAGGTTCAGTTCAGAATGGCTCTAAGACCCTGTCATTAAACGATTCTCATCTTACAAAAAAAAAAGTCTCCCACCAAAAACCAGATTTTTCTTTCAGAATTATATTTCAGTAGTTGCTTTAACTTTGAAGATGTTTACCCAAACATACTTTCTCTTCAGTCCTGCGTCACTGATAACATTTAAACACTTAATTTCATATCCATGTAGATGTAAATTGCTGGGAAACTTTCATCACTAGTGAAAACAAAGTAGAGTTTCATGGAAGGGCTAGGAAAAATAGTCTCTAAAAGCAGTAACAATGAACAACTTTCCAGTAGCTGTGAAAGTAAAGACATACTGAGTGTCTCATACCCTAAATTCAGGATTGTCTGGATGATTTCTTAAAAAGACGGTATTGAAGGCCTTCTGCACGCAATTTTCTTGCAGTGTAGAATTTTAAAATGTGTTCACTGGAAAAGAGTGGGCAGAATCCTCACATTTTGGGTCCAAGTAAGTAGTTTGGATTGAGAACAGAGGTCTGCAAGTAGGAAGCAGACCCGTGGGAACAGCTGACTTAAGCAGAGCAAGCTACACTCGCCCAGTTTTTTATTTTTCATGACCATCTCCCTGCAGTGCCAAGGGCAGTCATCCTGTCAGGAGAGGAGCCAGCCAGAATATTTTATACTCTGCACTGTGGTGGCTGGAGCCTACAGAATTCTTGAACTGACTTAGGCCACGAAAAGAGGTGGTCTGATTTCTCAGTGATGGTGAAAGAAGGTCCTGGGATCATGGCTATTAAAGCTTAATATATTGGATATCTGAATACCTTAAATTTAACTATCTGTAGAGCATCTTCAGTTACCTGCTATCTTAAAAGTGTATCCTTTTTTGGGGGGGCTAGTAACAAATGTTGTAGATTCTCATTCTAATATGAGAATTGTGCTAGCTGATTTTGGGTTTTTTTCATTAGGGGCAGTACACTAATTCTGGTGAGTCCTAATCCGTCGCTTGCCACAAGACCTACATTAATTCCTTGGAGTGGCCTGATCTATATCCGCTGTGATAATGGACTAAAGGTACGTGGTTTACCTGAGACTTGAGATTGCAACTTTTTATTTTACTTTGTCAGTTCTAATAAAGTTGCTAAAACCTTTTTGATTTGAGTCAGCAGCTCCGTCAACTTCCATTATTTTTTTTAATTTTTAAAGTTCTCTTAAAAAAAGTAGTTGAGATGCCATTTTGTAAACTGAGATTTTTAGTTCATTCATCTCTGAAGAAATACTACAATGTGAACACTTTAACTGAATTGCCAACAAAATTGCACCCACCACTGCCTCATGCATAATTTTCTAAAATGCTAAATATATATATATATATCTGTAGATGTACATGCATAAAAGTAGTCTGTATCGTATTTTTAAATAAAAGAAGTTAAAAAAGGTTATAGGACAAGTCATTATAGCTCCTTTTGAGCTCCCTTAAGGTAAACTTGACATTCTGGATGACAGGTCTGTGACAAAGAATGTCTAGAACAGGTTCTGCCTCTTCATGGGTTTTAATCCAAGACTTTTCCCTGATTAAGTTGAGGCATAGAAATAAAATTTATGAAGCCAACAGTTTTTGTTTTTTCAGTGTAAGAGCAGAAGGACTCCTTGGTAATCTCTCCCAAAGAAAGAGACTTTTTTATTTTTATTTTTACAGTCAGTGTGTGTGTTGGGTTATTTGTAACAATGCATGGAGAGAGAAATAGACACTGAAAGGATAAAACTGTATCTACTTTCCTTCTGCATGGAGGCAAGTGTGAGGTATGATACAGAATTGGAGACTGCCTTCAAAAACCCAAAGAAACAGGGAAGTTGTTGAGAAGGAAATGATGACTGTGCACGTAGTTAACTATGTTATGTTCTACAGTATGAGAAGAGGGTTTAAGAAATGTACTAGGACAAGTGTAGAGAATGTAGCAATACCCATCAAATTATAAGAAATCTGATAGTTTATAATGCTTTTGTCATTTATTTGCTACCTCTCCAAATCAGCAAAAAGTATGCTAAGATTTTACTAGCATTAACTGAAACTTTTGAAATTTCTAATTGTGTAACAAAAGTGAACACAAAGCTCCTTCTGAATGAGGCAGCTCTGTTTCCATTATCTGCACCAGAGAATGTTGTAGGAATTGTCAGTTAAACTAGTTGAAATTATTATTCCTGTTAAATTAAAATGCCTAGATAGCAAATTTTCAGTGAATATTCCTTTTCTCCTAAATTAAACTTGTCCTAGAATCTTTAAACTTCTGAGGTTGGAGAAGAACTGGGGATTTTAATGTGTGAGAGCTTTCCTCTGTTGAAATGTAAAGCTGAACATAAGCTCTTGCAGCTCAAGGAAATAGAGCTAAATAGTTGATATATATTTAGCTTTTATATTAGTTAATATATTTATTAATATATTTAGATATTTTATATTTGTTAATTTGTTTATTGATATATATTGATATATCAATAAATCTATTAATATCAATATTCACTGTTTGAAACTTTGCTTTTCTCCAAATTTTGCAAAAGTTTATTAAAGTGCTTATTCAAGAGGGGGTCGCACAGAGTGTGCCTGGAGCAGACTTTCCATGCAGAAGATGTGATATAATTAGTTCACAGTCTGAAAATCCTCCTGTTGGTGTGGCAAAGACTCTCCCCAGGCTCCCTCTAACAAAAATGGAGATAAAGAACAGAAACATTGTTTTTCCTGAAACAAGACTTGGTCAAAGCTCAGGTAAGAGGGCTCATTTATTAAATATAGCTTCTGTAGTATCTTGTGTTCAGAGGCTTTGTTTACTGTATTGCATATTTGGGAACTTTAGTGCCTTGACTTTGGTTTTGTTCTCTTAGTCTGATAAGTGTGAATAACCAGTTCCCCACTTCTGCCTTTAGTTTGAAATGCTATTCTTTTTTTTTTCCTCTCTTTTTTTGAGTTCTCCTGATGCAGTATAGTCACACCTTTTTTTCCACAGATAGGTTTACATGCAGGCAAATCAGTTGCTGGGTTTTTAAGCCACAATGATGAATGCAACTACACTGTGCCTGGGAAAAGAGAGTTATAAGGTTACTGTGTCTACTTGAAACTCTTTTGGCTCAGTGCACCTTTGCAGTAGATGTAGTCTCATCTGCGCTTATGCCCATAAGATATGAGATAAATCTGTCTGTGTTTAGCAGGGAAATAAAATGCTCTTCCTTAAGACAATAAGAGTATCAGCTATGAGGCTGGCTTGGTACATAGTGATTGAGGAGGACAGTGTTGGTAGTGGAATCTGAAATGCTTGGTCTGTACTTTTAATTCCAGTAGTGCTTAAAATTCTCAAAGTAACACTATGGGACTCTCATTTTGTTATCTAGATACCAAGTTTTTTTGTAGTACTTACTTCGTTAGGTAATGAGGGTTTTTTTAATGATTCATTGACATCAATTATTTTTCCAGCAGACTTGAGGACTTAAAAGGCTTAATTTATCAATTTTATCTGTGGGTTTTTTGCTAAACTTATGAAAGAGGATTGTAATATAATACCCTGGTGTTTATAAATGTCCTATATAATGTATATATGCAGCTAAACTTTTTAAAGTGCTATTCTAGACTGAGTTGATCTCGTCCTATTAATTCTTACCAAGAGACATGTATTTATATGTATGCTGAGTAACAAAACAGATTTTTTGCTGTAACTTTATTTGGTCCCAGACTGGAATACTCTCAGTGTTTTGTCTCTGAATGACCAAATAATGTCTTGGGAAGGAGTTGGATATCTTTTGGGGTTTTTTTGGTGGGGTCTAAATTTCTTGTGTATAAGCTTTTATAAATTTTATGGCTGTGCTTTGTTTGCGTCTGCTCTTGAGATTTGTTAAAATGAAAACTGTTTCCACTAAACTTCTGTTCGTCTAGAAACATAGTTTCTGCTTAACTCTTTAGGCCACAGATACTTGAACAGAGACATTTAGTATATACTAGTCTGATATTTCTCTTTTAGAGAGTTACCTGGAAGTGGAGAATAAAGGGAATGAAAATCTGAAGTGGAATTTGTTGTCTTTTGCACCACCCTATGTTAAAGTGAGTGAATGCTTGCATGGGGAGTTTTATGCAAATCCTTGGGGTTTATTTTAACTTCTCTCTTCCTGCTGTGCTCTCTCTCCCCCTGCTGCCTCTCAAGAAAGAATATATATTTGAGCACGACCTCAGTTACAAAGTTTTTTTTCCCTGTCCCTATCAGGGAAATGTTTTGTTCCTTTTTTTCATCTCTGATGTGCTCTCTGACTGTGAATGAATCAGTGCTCTGTGAGACAGTTTCTGATTCACTTACTGCTTTACAGAGTTTGCTTGTGCTCATACAGTATTGTCATCCAGATTGCGTTAAGTAATCAAGCATAAATGAAAGATAGGTGTCTCTTTTTGGTTCCAGAATGCCAGACTTGTCTTGTTTCAGACTTGTGCTGCTGAAATTGCACTGTACGTGGTATCTGTAGAAATTTGAGTTAGGTCAAGGATATTTTAATTACAGTGCTGTTGCCTGTGCCTAGCTGTTGATATTTGTAAGTGCTTCCCTATTTTTTTGATAGTCTGAAATGCTGTGATGATATTTTTGATTTTATCCTATAATTACTATGGTCCATTGTTGTGAAATGATGAAAAATGGTCATGTAGCACTCTTACCAGTATCCCATGGGACTGAATAGATCATGTTCCTGCCCAGTGCACCACCTCTGAACTGGAAGTCAGTTGTGGTGACTGGATTTGGTAGTTTCAGTCTTTATTAATTTGCTTTTAGGGAGTCAATATCAATTCTTCAGTTAAAAGCAACTTGATTGGGTGTATATTCTTCAGTCCTCTGCAAGGGTGGTGTGTGTGTGTGGATGTATTGTGTGGTTTCAGGTTTGTTTTTTCCTTTCCCTTCGGAATCTGACTCATAAATTTTTTTGCAGGATGTGGATGGAAGTGGCTGTGTTTATAGGGTTACTTACTCCGCATTCAGATTTTCCCATGTTTCTGGTACTCTTGAAGCTCATGGACAAGAGAAGGTAAACATTTATAAATATTTCAGGCATATTAGTGTATCTCAATTGTAAAATAAGATCTTAAATGAGAAATAAATTTTTTCTGATAATGCTAAAATGTTAGCCTTTCAGTATTGGGTTCTGGAATGTATCAGGTAGTCCATATCAGCTTAATTCAGCTGAGTTGATTCTAAGAATTCATGCAATCAAAGTAGTTTGATTTCAAAGTGGTGGCGTGTTTGTGTTACTCTTTAGGTGTTTTTAAGGACAAATTATTTTAGAACAGAAAATTATTTTGTGAAATTCCAGAAAGAAATGGCAAATAATACTGGGTTCTTACAAAACTAATCTGAGAACCTGATTCCCTTCCTCAAAGCATTCTTGACATACTTGTTCAAGAACTGTTGTCGACTACTAAATTTGGTTTCATTTGACTTACAGTTTTATCTCCTGGCCAGTAGAGGGTTTCATAACCGCAATTATAAAGCACATCCAAGGACAGACTGAATGGGTTTGTAAGGGTCTTTCCTCCCTCATCTTCTCTCACAATGCTACTTGAGTTTTATCTTTTCGTCTTCATGAACACCTGTCTTTTAATTGTTATGGATTATTATGACATTATTTCTATAGAGATGCAATTTGTCATCTATTTACAAGAATGAAAAACTGATTCCTGTCCAGTTTCATAGTAATTTCATAATATTGCAAGCCATTATTTGAACTTAAACAATTGTATTTGCCTTAGCAATCCTAGTTCAGGCCTATTTGAATAAGATTTACATCACTGGCATGCCAGGCTGTGGGCTGGAGCTGATAAGGTACAGTGCTATCATGATTGGCTGTTTTTTTGCAGTGGATATGATGTTTGGCTAGTTAGATATAGTTGTAGTGATCTGTTCTAATCTGCTGCTCTCTTTCTCTTCTTCCCTCAACCTCAGTTCTGAAAACAATTCAAGTCTATTCTTGAACTGACCAGGTACAGCACTATGTGGAGACAAGCCTTTGTTACATAGGTGGCCTTTAAGGATGATCAAATTCATAGCTTGCACGTTGGTTTAAATTTCAGGCCTTCTAGTAATTTTAGCACAGTGTGCTTACAGATTTGGAGCTGGAGGAGTTGAGTTGTTCACAGCTTAGTTGCCAGATGAAGGATGGTTTTTTCAGGGGCACATATTTCCCTTCCTGGTCCCCTTTCTCTCCATTGTACTAATAGAAGTAATTGTGCCAGCACTTGCTGACTTCGCTTAAAGCAGATTATCTGAACTCAAATTTTGTTCAGAATTGCTTGCACAACATATTTCGTCCAATTTTTTCCACTTGTGGGCAAAGGAGGACTAGCAGGTTGTACAGTTTTCTGCAAGATCACCTGTGTGTTCCATGTGTGTTCTGTAGTGGGTAAATTTTGTACTGGCTGAACCGTAACTTTGTACAGGTAAAATTGTGAAGATGTGAAGATTAGTAATGTTCTGCAAAATTTTTCTCTTTTTTTTTTTTGTAGGTTGCTGTAGTCTTTTTACCTAGAGATAAAGGAGATTACTCCCAGTTCTGGGACCTTGAGTGTTACCCAGCTGAAAATCTGAGTAGGAAACACAAATTAAAATTTCAGCTTTCTGGAAAAGTGAGTATATAAAAGCTATTAACACTGTCTTGAGCACAAATTTTTGATAACATCTTGATTTTACTATACAGTACTCTTTCTTACATACACTGGTGTATTCTGAAAAAACCCTCAACCCTGCTAGTATTTTTGCTGGGCTAAATTGTATTTTTTTTCTTATGTTACAAAAATACCTTCTTCCTCTTCCTTATGTGATAATGCATTATCTTTTGGCATTTATGATATAAAACTTTATTTTGCTCAGAGAAAGTAGAGACAGACTTACATTCTAGGGTAATTGTTTCTGTAGACAAAGATTTTTGTATCAGTTTTGTCTGGTTTTTGTTTGTTGGTTTTATTTTTGTAAACAAATAGTGAAGTAACTGACCTTTGCTATAATACGTAACTCAATGCAGTTTTGGAATTTTCAAATATCCATCTTAGAGATGGATATTTGTGTCTCTAATAAAACCTGCTTCGGTATTTTATCAAAGTAAGAATGTGGGTGGGGATAGTTGTGAAATTTGTACATGGGAGCAATTGGGTTTGAGCTCTCCTTTGCTCCCCTGTTGTTCCTCAGCTCCAGCTTTATGGTAAGGCTTGGAAGAAGTGGGCTGGGAGTTAAAACTGGTTTTCTGTGCTATCACTCCTTGCCTTGCTTTTTATCTCTACCTCACCATCCATACAAGAGGAATTTACATAGGACAGGGGATTTATTACCATAAGGAAGAATTAATTCTAATGATTAGTTAAATAATCTGAATGTGAAGAGCTTTGTACATTCAGTATGGCATGATTGCTATACATGCTTTATTGTCCTCTTCAGGAGGTTTGACTTGATTTTTCTAAGAAGTCCACACTAAGATTTGGGATCTTTCTTTAGAGAACCAAGCATGCTTCAGTAGTAGGAACCTTAGTTATCCTTCTTGCTGAGGTACCTTACATTTGTTTTGTAGGTTCCTTGTTCTTTCCAAATTAATTGTGTTGAAAGAGTACTTGTAAAAAGGTTTATGTTAAATAACTTCTGATTTTTGGCATGACAGTCCTGTATAATGTTTGGTTTTAGAGGGTTTTTTTATTCAGCTTTCATCAAAGTCTTTGGTCATAATTTTCCTGAAAATGAGAGCATCTAAATAATTTGTCTGTTTAAAGCTAGTTGAAATGGAGAGAAGATTAATTCTTTAACAGAACTCTAGACTTTTAAAGAATTCTCTTCTTAAAACGTGACTAGTTTGTCAGAGTTGTGTAGATCTTTGAGCTGCATAACTTGATATTAATGTTTTTGAACTACTGTGTCAGATTTGTTCTTGATTTTTTTCAAAGCTGTTAACAATTAGATCTTTGTAGCTTCTCTGCGCATGGGAGAAAAGTTCGTAGAAAATACTTGGAATGCACGTCACGATCATTTTCAGAAAGATTTGAAAAGGAAGTACTGTATTTATCAGCTAGGTAGGGAACTATACGTCTGTTCAGAAGAGGGATCAACACAGAACATTTACTTAAGAGTGTTGCAGCTTTTAGTTGAAAAGACAAGTAAATCGTAATCTGTTATGTTCTAGGGATCGAGAATTTAGGCAGTGTTACTAAAACTCTGAAAAGGACTTGGAATCTGGTGGTTTTGCTGAGGCAGGGGGCTACAGCTGTGGTTAATGTGACTTTTGATGGAATGAAGTGGGAAGAGTGACTGACTGTCATTCAGAGTGACTGAGTGGTATTTATTTATAGCACCACTTCAGAAGAAATGAAAAATTTGGAAGAGCTCAGGAAGGAACTGAAAGAACAACATTAAGTTAGGAAAATCAATGGCACATACCACTTTAATTTTTTTTGCTAACAAATTAATTAACTGTAATTTTGATTATGCTCTGCATGTGTTTGCAGTCCTCACCATTGGAAACTATAGTCAGGAGTTCAGATCAGCGTGTCTCCAAAACCAGTCCCAGAGACAAATAAAAGAGGAATTTGACATGTGTTTGCAGGCCCCTGCCTCTCGGTGCTGGTCATTCAAACTTAGTTTTTTTCTGTTCCTGAGGAACATTTGTTCCTGCTCCTGCGGGCTGTTCTAAGATCATTGAGCTAAGAATGAGTATTGTGCACAGGCATCTTGGACTGGTATTTGGGTCTAACTATTGGTCCCTTCTGGGTGAACTAGCAAGCACCTGCCACAAGGCTGGGGCAGCACCAAACTCCTGATTGCTCCTTTAGTATGTAGGAAGTTTGTAAAGAACCCCTGATATTTTCTGAAGATACTACAAATGTTAAATGCATGCCATTTTTTAATTTACATGGTTTATATACTTTAAAAAGGTGTGTAGTTAGTTCATGTATTGTTTTTCAGCAAACTCAGATGAATTCTTTCATTCTTAACACAAGACTTAATGCTAACTAGGAGGTCTGATCTGATTATTATCAGCAGCACAAAGCTTCATCATCTTTGTGTGTCCCAGAAGTGAGAGGAGGGAAAACTTTTTTAAACTCTGTGAGCAAAATAATTCCAATTTTCAAGCTATGCAAATTTCTGTGTTCCTGAGGTGTCTTTGGAACTGCAGCACTCGATTGTAACCATTTGGAGTGTTAATGTACTGCTCTCATTTGAAACAGCAGAAGTCTGTACAGGCTGTGGTAAAACATGCAGTATTTCAATATATGCTCTTATAAAGACTGGGGTAACTTCTGATCATTTTCCATAATGTACCTTATTCTCATGCAGTCAACTTGCCTTTTGATAGATTAGAATTTGAATGATAACAGAGGCATGATACCCATCGTTTCTCACTATGTGGAAAAATAAAAGCTCTTGAAACAAGACACATGTAGAAATCCCTTCTTGTCTTTATCTGTTGGGTTCTACTGGGGTTCATGGGTTATTTGCAGCTGAAAAATATATTCTTTAAAATGAAGATTTTTTTTTATGGCTGCTGCTATTTCTGACAGACTGATTAGCAGCTCTTTCAATAGAAGAAATGAATGTCTAAAAGACAAGTTTGTCATAGCAGCTCTATTGAAGATGAATCTATTTTTTTCATCTTCCCTGCGTCAGGGAATCAACTGCTTGTCTAAAACGTCAGCACCATTTCAAAAATTGACATAATGTTGTACAACCATAAGTGTAGGAGGTTCTTTTGGTTCTTTAACTTTGTTTAAGATGTTGTGACCCAAGGGGACTCCAAAGAGTATCTGGCAAGATCCATTAAGCATCGCAGAATTTGCAATTGGTTATTTGTCAGATTATTCCCATTGGGTGATCTGGTCTTCTTATGTTAAAATACCCTAAATGGGGGTCTTGGTGATGGTGAATATTTTGGCCTAATTTCTGGATGCAGAAAATACCATACAGTGCATTATCTGATTCTGTCTCTCTGGAGAGACCTTTCTTTGAGTAGGATGTATTGTTCTTAATACAAAATTATTACAAAGCTTT
The DNA here is from genome assembly GCA_013397815.1 of Aleadryas rufinucha. Taxonomy (NCBI): domain Eukaryota; kingdom Metazoa; phylum Chordata; class Aves; order Passeriformes; genus Aleadryas; species Aleadryas rufinucha. The sequence goes on along the minus strand of VZTH01003039.1, from coordinate 33,601 downwards.
TTGCTGTTTTGAGAATTCAGATTATAATGCTGAATTATGTCTTCCTTCTTTCTGAGCAGTTGTTTAGCCAACTTGGTTGTTCTTGAGGCATATGGGCATAATATCTGCAGAGGAAGTAAGGGGTTTTTTGGCTTTTAGTAAAATCCTGGTTGCTTGCAGCCTTTTTGAGATTCCACCTGCGCTGCTGGTTTATTGTGAACTGTCTTGTAATAGATAAGTACTTGTAAAGCACAGAAGCCTGTTGATGTATTCCTCCTAAATAATTGGTTCCATCTCAATGATCCAGACTCTCATGCTCCTGAAAGATTATTCTTTAAATAAAAAGTCTTGGATTGGGTAAGGGGAATGAGTTACATACCTGAATACTTAAGTACTTTTGAATACGAAGTTTACAGTCTTCTGTGGTTTTGCCAATAGAGTACTAAAACAGAAAATGAAACACCAATTGGGAAAGCTTCTGCAAGTACCCTTACAAAAACTGAGCTCCCAGTTACACCAGAAATGAAAGGTGACTCTGAAGGACAACCAAAAAGAATAAGGTATGTACGGACAAAACTTGAAAGGAGTGTGTCTGCGGCTGGGTAAAAGGGTATGGGGGTAGAACCCAACCTCCACAGCCAAAACCTTTTTTACTGTTGGGACATCTGTGTGGTGGAACAGGCTTCACACAGAGTATGTGCAGTCTCAGTCTCAAAGGTTTTTGGGATCTAACTGGGCAGCTTGCTCTGACCTCACATCTGACCCTAACTGGAGCCAGAGGTTGAACTAGAGACCATCTGAGTATCTTCTGATCTGAATGACCCTATGATTCTATGTTAAAGAGTAAGCAGCTGTAAAAAACTTGCCAAAATCTCTTAGTGGCTTTGTATTGCTCAGTCTTCCACGCTTTTTCTTTTCAGTTGAGTTTCTAAGTTGTCTAACCATTATATGCTGTGGTAAATGAACTGGTATTGGCAGTAGAATTTTTGTGTATACTTTTTGTGTGTTGTAAGTTGATGTTTTCTGGATCTTTCAATATTTCCTGAATATTTATTCTCATAAAATACGCCTGTTACTTCAAGTATGCAATCAATATATATAGATCATATGGGACAGAAATGTTAATATCTTAAATCCTTTTTTCAAATCAGACAAAAAGAGGTCATTCAAGGGGTATATGCACCAGAAGACCTCTACGTTTTTCCTCTAACCAGAGTTGGGGAAACATCCACATTAAAGGTCAACTTGCGGAATAACTCCTTTACAACACACGTGGTAAGTTTGACAGACTTTATCTTAAATAGATACTTGTAAGTCCTTTCAACTGTTCACCTGCACTGTTTTTTTCTCTTTTACTCTTGACAAAGGTTGCAATAGTGCAAGTCTTAGTTTGCTAGTTCTAAAAGTCTATATTTGAAGAATTTTGATGTGTAGTTTTTCTCTTTGGTCTGACTGAATAATTGCGTGTATTTGTAATATATTAATATGAAAGTATAGTAGATCATAATTTGCATGGGTTTGTTATTATTCTGATTTAGTGATTTTCATTTTTTAACTTCATTAAAATATTGAAATAAGATTTTTTTCGTTACTGTTTATAAATGTGGGCATTCTTTACTTTTAAACCCTGGGTCTGCGTAAAGCTGTATTTGTAAGTGACCTGATTTGTCTTAAACATGTCATAAATTGAATATGATGGGCTTAAATATAGTGCACTTTTAAGCATTTTGTATTAAATTACAGCTGAAATTTGTAAATCCCAGAGAGCCTTTCTACGTCAAGCACTTGAAATACTCGCTAAGGTGAGTAATGCATATGCTGACATTCTCTCCTAACAAAAAAATTAACCAAGTAATTCAGTAAGATAAATATCTTCTGTAGATGTACAGTGCTAAAATGTAGATATAAATATTCTAGATGTCTGACTAAAGAGTTTAGGAGGTTTTTTGTTGCTTTTGTTTATAGTTAAAGGTTTGGGGGGGATTGTGAGATTTTTTTTGGTTGGGTTTCTTTTTTTTTTTTTTTCTGCTAAACTGTACTCTGTAATCTCTGTTCAAGGCAGAATGAGCCCACACAGTTATTTCTGCATCTGCCAATTTCTTCCCTGCAAATTGTTTCTAACAGTGCTTTTAATGTTAAGCCTAATGCTTCATGTAACCATTTGGCATGCTGTGCACAATCAAGTCATTCCTTCCATTTATACTTTCTGCACAACAGACCAAGCAAATTGCCTTCATCATGCTTCTAATTTGACAAACCTGCAGAGCTGCATCAAAGATTCTCTGCAAACACAAGGTTTGAGCAGCCAGTGGAATTTTCTGGTCATACCAAGTATTTCAGCATTTTACCTGCATAAAAGAAATTTTTAAGTTGGTGATAACGATCCCTGAAAATAAACCCAGTCATCTGTGGAGTTCATTACGAGTATGTGACAGTAGTATTAGTCATCTCTTCAAGAAGTACAGTATCTCACATGCTCATCTGCAAAAGTAGGATTGTCAGGAAGCAGAAATGCAACCATTTCATTAGAAGTGGTACAGCATACATTCTTAGTGTTTAAACAGGTTCCCATTTTAAACACAGGAAAGCTAAGGGTATAGAGAGCAGAAATTGTGAGCAAATCGTAAATGGAGTTAGATACTCTGCCTCCTAATCTGCTCCACATTTATCACAAAGACAGGGCAGTGGTGGTGTTAGCCAGAGGTATTCAAGGTATTCTTAAGGCCACTTTTCAGTGCCAAGTGTTGTAACTCCACTTAGGCATGTGTTAGTGCTTCAATTTAACTGTCATCTTTTTATTAAATATTTCACATGAGATGGCACAGAAAGGTTTTTTATGGGGGTAGTGACCAGGATAAAATCTATCCAAATAAAGACAACTAACTAGATCTGTCTGAGGCTATATAGCAGCATACAAAGGACAGGATGACTTGATTTTGTCATCCTTGACAAAAAAATGAGTAACTTCACTGGAAGACACTTTAATATTTCAAAAATATTTTTGAGGAATGCTGAAAGAACTGTTTGGTATATTTTCTGCAAGAGTTTATGAACTCTGCATTTATCTAAAGTAGACTTAACAAGTTGAAAAGTCAGTCTTTTATTTTTCTAGTAACTTTGGCAGTTTTTTCTTTGGTTGTAAATACCAGCTTTTCCTATCTTTTTAAAAAATAATTTCTCTGAAGTTGACATAGTGGTCTCCCATTTACAGGCATAAAGTACAGAAGATTTGCTTGACTTGGACAGATGCTTTTTAAAAAGTGTTAAAAGTGTTTTAAATGGTTTTTATTTGAGAATAGCATCAAGGAGGGTATCAATAAAGCCACTGGCAGCTGTTTCCTTCTAAACTTGGCCATCTTAGGAAGTAATGTTCAAAACTAATTGGATGAGAAGACTCTTTGCAGGAACTTGGAATATTAGTCTGTAAATAAGAGCGTAAGAATAGAAAGTACCATCTACCTATATGTTTTTACCAAAAAAGTATAATGTATTAAACATGGTCTATTGTATGCTCCTAATTTTGAGGGCCAAATTTGGAAGTAATGCTGTGTAATCAAGTTTTACATCTGGATAAAGAAAATGAAAGTTTGTATCCAATATCAAGAGTCTGACCTTCCGAATTTGGTATAGTGGCTTTGCCAGTTCCTCAGTTGGTTATGCCATCCCCAGTACCAGTACATAGCACTGCTGTGGAATTCTGACTGTAACTTGCACCCAAAAGAGTTCTATTTGTTGACAAAGTAGAATTTTTTTTACTGCAAAGACAATACTTTTAATAATATAGATCTTAAGTGATACAAACATATGAATTAAACATTTAAAAAAATGACAAATTCCTGTTTCTGGAAGTACTAGCAGGTTGCTATGCCTGCTTAAAAATGTTTGAAAACAAAAGTGTCCCAATTTTATTGCTTTCAGAAGCCGTCTGATTACAGGGTAGTATATGTTCCGCATACTAGTAAAAGGTAAAGCTGTTTGTTGGGTTGCTCCCTTCACTAATTGTTTTTGTTTCCAGTAGCCACCCTTCTGGGTGTCAGTGGTCACTGTTCATTGATGAACCATCTGGTTACTATGGTTTATGGTTTTTATAGCACTTTTTGCCCATACTCTTCTTTTTCAACTTACCTATTACAGTGTTGTGTTTTGAGGACTGGAGGATTAGTTTATCTATGAAGCAGGCTTCAAACATGCCTGACTTTTCAGAAATACCTCTTGAAACTGGTGCTACAACCTGTCAAGGCCATACACTATTCAGAGACTAACTGAGGTGCAGCCATAGTGGAAAGTTTGAAATAAAAGGGTTTTTTTAAGAGAAAAAGAGTTAATTGCAGCAGAATTCTACTTGTCCTGACACTATCCTTCTTGACTAGTTTCTGATTACTGTACTTGAGAAAAATCTTTCAGGTTGCTTTGTTTCTGAGAACATTTATGTTATGGAGTAGGCCAAAGAGCTGTTATATCTGGAGTCTGAACTTTCCAGTTTTGTTAGCAGAGAAAATGAAAATAGCATCTTTCCCTTTGGGTTAGGAAGCAAGTGTGATGAGTCTTATCTCGATTGTGAGAAATCAACTGACTGCTAGAAAAGACACTACGTAATGTCTGACTTATTCTGCTTTTAGGGAAGAACAATAATGTGTTTAGCACCCACCAAATGGACACCTGAATTTAGAGATCAAGTGGAATTTAATATAGCTGTCTCATGTTAAGAAACTGCTCTGCCTCAGTACTGTCGAGGTCACATGGTACATTCTCTGGAAATTAAGATCTGACAGCCAGATGTGGCCATCTTTCTGAAAGAGCAATACTTAACTTATTGTTACGTTTTTGATATGGTGTAAGTTTGGTTTTGGTCATATTGTTCTTTTTGAGTAGGTGTTATATAATATGTCAGGAAGCATACATGTATTATTCTGAAGATGATACAGACTTCTGCATCTCTTCTGGCTTTCTACTGAATTTACTTTTACTTTTGTACATTCTCATGTGGCCTAGTTATATGCAGCTTCACTAAAATTTCACTACTAAAATTTATGTTTTCTAACATAATGCATGTTACAGATTAAATAGTCACGCTGATGTCCTTCACTTAAAAAAATTGATTTTTTTTTTTAAAATGAGCTGAGTAAATATCTTCAGCGTGTATATCATAGATGGTTAAAAAGACAAACCCTGCCAGATTTGTTATACAACACTTGGCAGTCAAGTATGAGACATGAAACTGATTTGGTTGTATTCCTTTGGTGCACTGTTGATTGTAGTTCACTACGGTACAGTTGGTATTTTATCTTTGTATTAACCTGATTAAAAAAATACCGTACCATCCCAGTCTTTATTCTGAATGTGTGTACTCTCATTTGATTGACCAGGATGTTGTTTAAAAAAAAAATTACTGGTATGACTACTTCAGCACTAAGGATGATACTAGCAAATGAGAACTGTATGTAGGGCAGGTACTGTGATTTCAGATGTAGGTAAGGGGTAGAATAGAAGAGTAAAAGCACAGACTGATTACGATAGGTTGGATTAGTGCAGAGAAAAGGAGTATGTAAAGGTAGGAACACAGTGAGGAAAAGTAGGGGAAGGAAGCACATTCCAGAGGACTTTGGATAATACTATACACTGTTAAGGAGAGAAAATTGAAGTTACAGAAAAAGCAAACAAAGCTCTCTTTTCTTTTACTACTAAGTGATGCTGTTCATAATTCCTTATTTCAGTGTGTGCCTGTTACTGCTACCTGTTTCAGTGCTGGATATTTCTGTTGGATGCCATGGAATCCAATAGATTGCCACTCAGAATTTTCAGCTGTTGCTTGTACAGCTTATATTGTTAAATAATTCAGTCTAGGCTTTTGACAATTAACACAGCCACCCATTACATTTGGTATGTTTTTATGTAATCCCAATAGAAGAGGAATTATGTAACTTAAAATGGTGTAAAATTTCTAAAATGCTGTTTGAGGATGGACATATTGATTTGCAATAATTCAGCAAAATATTTCTTAATGTGGAGGCAATTAGAAGTAATGGAAGTTACTTTAGTAGCTTCAAATGCATGAATTTCAAAAAAGAGTTGAAAATTTTCATGTGCTTGTGTGATGTTTGAAGGGAAGAAATGTAGTAATTTTGCTCTAAATAAAGTTTATGCACTGTCAGTATTGCCAAGAGGCAGACCAAACTTATCAAGGTAAACTAGCAGCAGTAAAGTATTGTATTACTTTGTATAACCAGAAGGAAAAAATTACCTTTATGATCAAAATCCTTCAGAAGAAAAATAGATAATCACATCTATAAAAATAAACTTGATGATCCAGCACACATCCAGAATACCATTTTGATGCAAATCAAAAGTAGACAAGAATTTATCTATCTAGTAGTATTTACTTGTTTATTAACAATGATTATGCCCATAATTGCCTTTTTAGGTCCTGTCATTACATCAATGTGCCAGTCCAGTTCAAGCCAAAGGCAGAAGGAATGTTTGAAGATGTCTTCGTTGTGCTGACAGCCAAATATGGCCCAATTAATATTCGGCTATGTGGTAAAGCTATTGCAAAAAAATAGAACAGTTTTAGAACTGTTTATAAGACTTTATAACAGTTCATACTATTTAAAATATTCAAAGATTTGCTACTACATTTCCATACTAATGTCCTACTTGTTTTGCCCTGTGATGCTGCTTTGATGAAAAGTCTTCGGTAAGATAAATTATGGTGCTTGTTTTACAAATCTGTTTTGATAGTAAAAACATTGAGGAATAACATTGTATGTGTTAAAGTTATCATTTTCTAATTTATGTTTCTGCACTTTTGATGAAAATGGAAGTTTTCTATTTTTGCATTTATTGGAAATAGCTAGATACTGATATATTTTATTTTAAGCATTGTAAATACAGAAATAAAATCTATGTGTAAACAGTTGATTCTACCTGATTTCTGTCTGTGCTAGGGGATTCTTTGCTGTAGGTAGGGGATCAAGCTGCCTCCTTTTAGACAATGCTAAATTTTGGGGGGGATTTGAGAGAACAGGGGGAGGCATTGCAGTCCAGAAGCTGCCCTGTTAATATCACATTTCCATGAGGTAACACTGGGATCTAACAGTCATCCCCTACCTTTTTACACAGTTCAGTGGCAGGCGAAAGCATTGTTTTTAACTCTAACAATGTGAAAACAGCGTAAATTTTAACAGAAGCAATAATGCCTTCAGCCCTCCAGAATTACGCATCTTACCCAGTATTCTTTCTCTGAAAGTCGCACAAAGATGTTACTTGGAGAAATTACGTAAGCCTGGCTGCTTACTGGTTCAGTTCCATTTCCTCAGCACCTGCCACCAGATGAATAAGGATGGGAGGTAGAATCCCACCCATGCCTTTTTTTTGCATTTGTTGGCCAGTTTGTGAATTCACCTGTTCACATTTTTTAACTCTTTTGACACCTTGTTTCCACAGCTTCATGAGGCAACAAGCTCTAGAAGTTCACTGTATATTTTTTTAACAAAATTTGGTTTTTGTGTGATAAACTGGATTATTTCTGATTTAGTTGAGTACTCTCCAGTTCTTGTATTGTAGGAATCATTGAACAACAGTTCCACCATCACCTTACCCATTGTTACCATGTCACAGAATCATAGAATAGTTTGGGTTTGAAGGGACCTTTGAAGGTCGTCTTGTCTACCACCTCTGCCATGGACAGGAACAACTTTAACTAGACCAGGTTGTTCAGAGCCCAGTCCAATCTGATCTGAAATTTTGTTTCCATGGATAGGACATCTTCCACTGCTCTGGGCAACCTGTTGCCAGCATACAATTGGCTTTCTGGCCTGCAAGTGCACATTGCCAGCTCATGTGCAGCCTCTCATCCACCAGCACCCCCAAGCTGTCCTCAGCAGGGCTGCTCTTGATCTGATCATTCCTGTGAATGATGCTGGGGGTTGCCCCGACCCAGATGCAGCCCCTTGCACTTGGTGTTGTTAAACCTCAAGTGACTCCCATGGGCCCACTTCTCGAGCTTGTCCAGGTCCCTCTGGATGGCATCCCATCCTTCAGGTGTGTCAGCTGCACGGCTCAGCTTGGTGCCATCTGAAAACCTGCATCCCTTCTTCTGTGTCATTAATGAAAATATTAACTAACACTAGTCCCAGTACAGATCTTTGAGGAACACTACTAGTCACTGGTGCCCACTGGGACTCTGAGCCATTGACCACTACCCTCTGGATGTGACCAACCAATTTCTTATCCAGTTAACAGTCCACCCATCAAATCCCTCTCTCTCCAATTTAGTGAGAAGGATGTTGTGGAGGACTATGTCAAAGGCTTTAAAGACACCAGATAAATGACATTTGTAACCCTTCTCTTGTTCACTGATGTAGTCACTCCATTGTAGAAGGCCATCAGGTTGGTCAGAGAGGATTTCCCTTTGGTGAAGGGTGCTGCCTGTCTCAAGTCGCCTCCCTATCCTCCATGTACTTTAGCATAGCTTCTAGGAGGAGCTGTTCCATGATTTTCCCAGACACAGACATGAGGCTGATGGGTCAGTAGTTCCTGGGGTCCTCCTTTCTACCCTTTTAAGAAAATGGGTGTAATGTTTCCCTTTTTTCAGTCACCTGGAACTTCATCATCATGTCTCTTCAAATATCAATCATGTTGGTAGCCTTTGGTTCTGTCTGCTATTTTATTTTTTTAGCATGGATCTGTATGCCTGAAGTTGCTTTAAGCTAGAAATGCAGGTTTTTGACAGCATTGTTCTGTCATAGCATATGCACATTATTCCTTTCTTCAGGTTGGTAGGAGTGTGAGCAAAATTCGTTTTAGTAGGAGGTTGTTTGTTTAGCAGCATTTTCAAACAACTGAAGTGTGAAAAAACAGGGAGGAATAACTTGAAGTACCCTCTGCATTGCCTTTGGTATATGCCATCAGTGTTAAGTACAAGTATACTAAAGCTGCTGTTTCTCAGCAGTCTGGAAACCAGGCAGGGAAGATTTATTTGAAGAAATTAAACCAGAGATGAGAAGTCTTGTCACTTTCTTATTCTCCCAACACGTAAATTCCTGTCTGTGAGATACTGTGACCATGCTGCTTTGCCCTCTTTCTGCCATGTTCCATATTTCCTTAATTGATGTGATGCCTGTGTACTTCTGAATACAGAATTGGAATAGAGGGAATCTTCTATCTGCTGCCTTACCTCAACAGGCTTGGCAGCTTCATTTGAGAAGGACCTTAGTGTACAAAAGCCTATGTCTGTTCAGTTTTAGAAGCACAATTGCAAGTCTCTTCCAAAGCTGGAAAAAAGACTAAGCTGCCTTTGAATTACAATAAGAAGCCCTGCTTTTGGATAATTAAGCATTTGGTGTAAACTCAGAATTGTCTTTGTGTTCTGTTCCTGTGGTAGGCCTGCTGTCTGTGACTCTGTTCATACTTCTGTTAGGAGCTTTTCTTGAGTCCTTGAGATGAGAAGATGGGAGGAATGGTTATGCATTTTTTCTTATGTTTCCACCTGGATTGGATGTAAGGGAGGAAAAGGATGCAGAATGTGCTGCTGTGGATACTCCGGTGAACTATGCCTGTGTGTATAAATGTGTAAATATATACATGGGTGAAACACATCCAAATATAAGCAAATGACCTGTCCTCATTATCCAAGGGAATCCTGATTTGCAGGTGATGTTAATTATTTTGCAGCCCACTGTGCTTGTTTCACTGCTCAAAACAGCTTTCTTTGCAGTCACTTCAAACTGGTTCCATTCCTACTGCACAAAATGAGACTGCTTCCTTTCCCCATGGCTGCTTTATTTATATAATGAACTTTTGTAGTCAAGACGATCCTGCTTTGATTTGTCCACTGCTTACTGTGATGAAGTCCTGATTTCTGTCTCTACTTCTTTTAGGGATACAGAAAAATAGAGCAATTCTGTCCAGAACTTGATTTGATTAAGATTTTAAGCCATAATACTTTTAATAAAGTAAGCAGAATTAACTTTACGTGTAATTCTTTCTCATTATGATGTTTGACAGCTTTGAAACTTTTTTTCAATTTTCTTGTGTTGTTGGATGCAATCTTTTATCTCAGACTGACAAGATTGACTCAAACACCCCAAGCAGCAAACTTAAAAAAATCCCAAACAAACCCGAAACTGTCTTTTTAATTAGTCATCTTACTTGTTGATTTTAAGACCAGTCAGAGAGGAAATTCAGAAATAAATTATTTCAAAAAATTCATTAAGTGTCTAGCACTGAGGATGTCTTGTGTACCTGTTCAGCCTAATTGGGATATTAGTAATCATAACTATTCAACAGCTTTGTAAAGTTTTCACATCATTGACTACAAATGGAGTTATAATACATTCCGTACACGTGCTTCAGTGTGTTTTGGAGATTGTTGCCCTGGCATCTGAAACTAATTAGCATTCAGAAAACCTTGTATAGGTGCATATTAAGGCCTGGCTGTCTAGAAGATTATTTTGATTATATAAAAGCTTAAAATGGTAAAGAGAATTTTGTGAGTGTTTTGTGACATGTAAAGTAAATTGCTGAGGGCTGTCGTGGCTTTTTGAAATAGAATACTAAATACCCTGGGCATTTCTGTTCTAGGAATGCCTGATAGGAAAGATACTGGTATATTCTTGCTCCTATGATTTGTGGAGGAGTTGGGAGGTAACAAAGTTCACCATGAGGTTAGTAGGTTATGTATCTTCTGTATGTGAAACATGTTACCTTTCTGTATTGTAGCATCTTTGGAAATGAGAAAAGGCATTCTGGGAACAAAAGTCCTTGGAAGCCGATGAGAGAGTGGGCAGGTGGCATAAGATCATTTGTCCCTGGTACTGTAATTGAGTATCCTGACTTTTAGTCACAGCTGTCTTGTACCTTTTTTTGAAGGTAACAGATAGCAGAAGTTCATGCCTTATAGCTTTCATTGTATAGCATAAATGAAGAATACACATCTTTTTATCAGAATGACAAACATGAAATATTTGGGTGAAGAATCCACCTACCTGCTGTGATGCCTCAAATTCAGTAAGAAAAGTGACTGTTAATAATTTTTTTAAGTGGTCATGTTTGCATCATACCAATTTTCTCCCCAAATTTGCCAGTTAAGTAGACTATTGTTTCTAGCTTCCCATTTGAAAATTTGAGTTGGCATTAACAGTAGAAAAGATTTTTCTCAATGTTCTTATGACAGTAATGATTTTCTGCCTTTACAGCACTGCATTAGTTCACTGATACATCATGTAACGTGGAATCTGCCTTAGGGGTTTCTATGGAGTGGTAACTTCAAGTACAGAATAAACAAGTATTTCAAGCTGGAACATGGTGGATTAAAAAGAGGATTTTCTTTAGACATTTTATTAATTTGCTAAAACTGCTCCTGAAATCTTTTTAAACTTAATGCAATGTGCTAAATCTATACTAATAGCATAAACACCTAACTTGCAGCATAAGAAAGTTAAGATAGAAAATGCAAATTCTGCTTTCGATAATCTACTGTTTGACCACAAAGCTTTCCTGAGCATATCCCTCAATCCTGGATGTTTTATTTTTGCTGTATGATTGTTGGAGGACAGTCTTACACGAGCAGTTCTTAGATGTAAAATCAGATGGATATAATGCAGTTGGATTAATTTTCTGTAAATATTATCTGATTATCTTTGAGAACTGCATGCTTGGGTGGCACTTTTTGGCTCTAGGACATTTCCTACGTGAAAATGTTGGTTTGATTTTTGCACTTTCTCACTGATTCTAGGAATGGGTAATTTCTAGAGCTGCTCAAAAGCTCAGAAAGATGCAACTAAATTGTTTGTTCTGAATAATTAGCTTTATCCCTAGTCTCAAAATTATCTTTTTTTTTTGTTCCATGGGGGGAAAGAAAGGTAGTCAGTGCTGACAAGCTGAAGCTTTTAATGTATAAATACCACTTAAAACCATGGAATTTTTAAGTATAAGATTCTTTATAAAGCTCTCTAATATTTTTGCCTGATTAGCGTATTCATTACTGCCACTGTACTTGGCAATTATTTGTAACACAAATTCATGTCTTTATGGCTCAAAATGCTGAATTCGGAGACAGTTTGTCCTTGATTCCAGGGACAGTTTGTTGTCTGAGAATGACATTTTCAGGTATGTCTTTCCTCACAGGCTCTCATCTATAGCCACCTGCCTAAATCTGACAGTTGAGCACCAGCTGGGAGTTATGACCCGGAGAAGCATAAAAGGGCTGGAGTGAGACAAAATGATCCATCAAGTCCTGCTTGTAAGTCAGGTCTCCAAACATGCATTTTCCACTCTATAAATTAAAAATTAAAATACTAATGGGTGTTCTTTTGTATTCATCCAACAATTGGTTCATTAGGTAGGTATGTACAAAGAGGCTCTGCTTGTCAATGCTGTTTGGCTCTAAAAGGAGGCAAAATCGGTAGGGGTTAGGCTGGTCGTGAAATGCCCCCACCCCTTTTACCTTCCTTCCATGTTTGTTCTGGGAGGCTGGCGGTAGGTAATACTCATCCTGCATAGAGCTGGTTTGCATTGTGAGTGTTCTGTCACTAGTCACAGCTGTCAGGTATGTCAGTCATGTAGTATTGTGGTGGTGTCAGAGACATAATCAGAGAGATTAGGTGGACACAAAGAGCTCTGAATGAGGTGGTAATTGCGTTCAGGGGGAAAAGAGAGTTAAAGAAAGAAACTTTCCTTTCTCACAAGATCCATTAAAGAGGTGACAGCTAATATATTAAAGCTGGAACAAGATAATTGTGGTAAGAATCTTTGTGTGTTCTCCCTAAAATGCAATGTGCTCACAATAAATATTCAAATGCTTATTTTGTGTTGTGAATACCAGATAACCATTTACAGTGAAATGCGACCTCTTTTAAAAAGTTTAAATTCATTGCCAAGAATGTTCTAGGAACAGTTATAAAACTCAAAAGGAATATTGGTGCTATACTGAATCACAAAAATGCCATCTTATGAAAGCTTCTTTGCAGGGATTTTCTTCAAATTGGTCTAAGTAGTGGAAAAGAAATACTGAGATGCCAGCCATGGGCTGTGCTCTTCCAGACTTTGCTCTCTTTGAGTAGTACTTGAATAGTACCTCTCCCCCTCCTCTCTCTCACTTATTTTTTTTTTTTCAGACTACTTGAGTATCTGTTTACATTACACTTTTGCTGTATTGATGCCATGCTTCAGAATTGCTACTTACCCTTAAGATCCAGGAAGGAATTTCTTCCCCTTCCCCTTCCCCTTCCCCTTCCCCTTCCTCTTCCCATCTCCTTCCCCCTTGTTTCCCTCTCTACCTTTTGAAGCACTGAAGGTTGCTACAAGTGTACATACAAGGTGTGTACTGGAACTTCCTTTGGCAACAGTCTTCTAAGCGCCTGGTCAGCATGTCTTGTTTCCTGTCCCTACATTTGAGGTCAGGTCCTCCGTCCTCTCCAAATAGGCAAGGATAAATGTTTTGTCATCCTCTTCAAGGTTTGACAAATGTTTTCCTTTGTACCTCTGGAAGCTCTTCAAAACCTCAGCTAGTGTAAGGACTTAGGAAACTGCTGATCTCTACTCCCTCCTGCTCTTGTGCAAGGGCTCACATATTACAGATTTTGGTCATTTGCTGTGGGCCAATGGATTCCAAGCCAAATAGGGAAAAAATGTCAACAGCTTTTGGAGTATTGCAGATTAACAGAAGAGTTGTTATGTAGACCTTCCCGAGTTAGGAATTAATTCCGTGGCTGGTTGTGATTGTGGAAAAATAAGCTTCTGTGACCAACCCCATGTTCTTTATGACCCTAGTGAACAGCTACATTGATTTCCTGGCACTGCACAGCTGCTGTTGTGTGGAATATTTAATCTGAAATCAACAGGACTGTTGAGCATTCTTTATTATCAGTGAGTATAAAATTGATAAGTAATGAGTATAAAAGCCAAAAGCAATCACTAGTGGCAAATTCAGTCCCACAACAAATTTATATGGTATCAAACATCATCCACTGTACTGCTTGCCATCAGAAAACATGAAAAGCAGTTTAATTTCTGTCCATTAACTTCTTGGGATCTTGCTAGAGTTTCTGTGTTGACTGAACTAAAAACCCGATCTGGCAATCTTTGCTCACAGAACTTTCAGAATCTTCGAAGATGACTGTATATATACAGAAAGAAAAAAATACTATATTAGTCCCTATTGTGATAAATTTTCACGTCTCCCTTGCCATTCACACCAACACTTTTCCATTTTCTTTTGCAGCACTAAGTTCTAATAAACCTTACAATACAAAATAGAGAGAGAACAGTATGAGTCAGGAAATCTTATTTGACTGATTCTTCATATAAATGAAAGTAGTTTCACATTTCTCGTGGTATTTATGGTGGTTTTCCAAGCCTTCTTTTCTTGCCGGCTGTTCTGATTGATAGTGAAGTGGGTTGAGAAAAGTCACCTCCAAAGATGGAAAGATTTGATGCATTTCCATTATAACCATCCTGCAAGTGCTTTTAGGATAGTTGAGCCACAATGTGTTGGTATAATGGATTGATCAGTTTGATTCTTTTGATACAGGTAAATCACTTTGATGCAGGTTAATTCAGGCTGTGTTTACAGAGGTTATTCTGATCCCTTTTTCAGGCTCCTGTATGTGTTTTCAAAGAAACAATACCCCAAAACCTTTAGAGAATGAAAACCCATTCCTCCCTATTTACAGAATGGTATTTTTTCTTTCAAGCTGGAAGCCTACAAAATAAGTCTTAGGTTTTCATCATAATCCTTTATGAGTTTTAAATCTACTTTATAAGTTGGCAATTTTAAATGGTTCCTGGTGAGTAGAGCCCTGGTGAGCTTCAAAACCACACACAGTTTCAATGAAGCTGTGTGAACCTGCTTCAGAATCTCTGCAAGTTTTCCAAGCTTTTATGCTCTCGTATGGTTTACAGACAAAAACCTACAGGGGTCCCATTTAAAGCCTCCTAGCAGCTAAAAGATAGAGAAAAAATGGCTTTTAAAAAACCTGAAGTACCCTCTTATGAGTGCATTAAAAGCAATTTTGTTTGCTTTCCACTTTCAAAATGCTTCAAGCTGCCAAAGACGCGATGTTAGAAAATGACTCATGAGTACGAGAGAGAAATAGTCTTTGAAAGTTGGTTCATAGTAAAGGATGATAGCTAGGCAAGTGAAATTTCTGTATTCAGAAAGAAATGCCTTGTGTTCTCACATTGCAGGTTTTTTTTTTTCCTGTCTCAGTAATCTGTTCTTCAGTGGTTCTTCACCTTTATCTTACAGGTTTTCAGCAGCAGTGTGAAAATCAGCTCAGAACTTCAGTTTGTTCCTGTGGATGCCATCTATCAATGTCTGGAGACCAGGACCTCCACAGAGAGGGAGGACAATGCCAAAGGAATGAGGACTTGTGATTTAACCCACCTGTCAGGTAAATCACAGTGTGTGACCCTGTGGATTGTCTGACAGTCTGTACTAGAGGTTTTAGGAAATTTTAGTATTGCATTGTGGGTTTTACATTTTCATTGCAGTATTTGGTTTTGGAATGGTTTCTTGTATGGGAAACACTGGGCCAAAGGCAAAGTACTAAAATGTCCTCCTCATTTTGACATTGCTATAGCTTCTCACAGTTTTTTCTCTCTTTCTCTTCCAGTGTAAATAAAGACAACAGTGTGGAGCAGACTTTCCAAAATTCAAAAATATTTGGACCTTGTGTTCTGTTCTAAGCCTCTCTTGAACAAATATACTTTCCTTTCTAAATTGTATTGCTGAGTGTTAGGGAAAGAAATTGTTTGGAAAGATTCATTTTATGAACTCTAGAGATGACTTGACAAAACAAACTTTAGTGAACTGTTTAAGTTCATTTTCTGGTGGTTTAAACAGATGTTACCTCTAAGAATCTCTGACAAAATCATGCCTTTTGAAGGCTTACCTTACATACTTCATGGTCTTGTAAATGTGGCATATTTGGTATGAATAACTACAGAGGAAAAGGACTAACAGCATTAACTTTCCATGGTTTTAGTTTTTAATTTTAGAACTACATATCCACCAGCCCCTTAGGTTTTTCTCTAGGGAATAAAAAAAAAAAAAAGGAAAGTTTTGGTGCACTTGGTTGTTGACAATAGCTGAAAACTGAATAAATATTACAAGAATTAAGAACTAGAAGAATTAAATGAAAGTACAGAAGTGGTAGTAAAAAGTGTCTGAGTTGTATTGTCCTTGTGACAAAATAGAAAGCAAGATGTGTGTGAACAGGATGTGAACATAACCTGAGATCATAAGATAAAGATTCTTACTTGGTTTTAACTGTGAAAACATGACCATGAGCCTAAAACTTACATCTGGAAATAATGCTGACTTACAGACTAGCAAACCATTGTGTAGTTGAGTACTAATTGAAGAGGTTTGGTATTTTTAGAAATCAAGTAAATTAAATGATGGCATGAAATTTTGAAAGGACTTGCATACCTAGAGCAACAGTTGGTGCTTAATCTCACCATTTAGTTGTATAAACCATTTAATGCAGGGAAATTTTTGATTCCCCAAAACTCATTTGCTGCCCCTTCAGAACTGCATAGCTTTTTATGGGGTCAGTCAGTCAATGTTAGGCAGCTGGTGTATGTTAGGAAGTTATTTCAAAGCCTCTTGCATATGCTACCTATTTCTTGCATAGTCTCTGTATTTTGTGTACCCCTCTCCATTGTGATCACCCCTGGAGTCCTCAGAGGAATTACTGCCAAAGCTCCAGGCATCCCTGTGTGGCCTGTATGGAACTAGTCTGTTAGTATTGTCAGTACTGCTGCAAACATGAAAAGATGTTTGAGTTTAAAAAAAATCCCCACCAAACTCCAAACCAAACAAACAGGACCCTCCCCCAGAAGAACTGAGGCTTCCCAGAACTGCTGTAACAATACAGCATTACTCACAAGAAGAATAATCACTGGCATCACCAGACATGAAAACAGCTATGCTGCAGTATGATGTTACCCTCTTACGAAGTGTCCAGGTGAGATTCTCCTGCACCGCTACAGTAAGGAGGTTATCGTGGGGGTTTTTTAATGGCATGGAGTTCCTTATCCACTCTTTTGTAAAAAGATGAAATTTATTTTGTGTAATTGCAAAAGCACATATGAGTGTAGAATGAAAGAGAAATTTATATACTAACATGGAGCTTGCATTTGTAACATGAAAAATAATTTAAACCAGCTTTTTTTTTGGTGCAGTATAGAATGAGACAAATAGGAGAAAAATGTTGACTCATTGAAAGAAGGAAGTTGAGAGGTCTTCATAAAAAGATTTTGGGAAGAGACTTTGTATACCTTAACAGTTGGCTGTGCAGGAGTGTTGTTGGTGGATTTAGTAGAAGATGTTAGCTTTAGCGACACAGATGAGAAATAATTTTTCTTTATTCTAGCAATGTATAGAAAATAAGCTGTCTTTTAGAAGATGAAACTGCAGTTTAATGAAGTTGTGGGCAGAAGTTACTGCCTGGATCTTGCTATGTTTGCAGAAGAGGTAACTGCCCCTCAGCTGCTTGTCACCATCTTTTCAGCTGGTGATTATCATCGTCTCAGATCTGTTCATTGTGCATGTTGTCATTTTCTAACTTGTCTGTCAAAATGAGTTAGGTTGAAAAGACTTTTTTTTTTTTTTTAACTTAACTTGGTTCTCTTCGAAGGCAACAGATTGTGGAACATTTGTAATAAGAGCCCCTCCAGCAGATAATCTCAAGCAGAAGGGTGATGACAGGCGGCTGGAGGTTGTAACCTCTTCTGAGCTGGAGGGGTTTCTTGAGATAAATTAGTTATTCCAAAACTTCGGTGGAAGGAAGCATATCTGCTGCAGGGGCGGGGGTCTTGTAGACACCCCTCACCCTGCAAAGCTGCTTCTGACACTTCCACAGCCAGGAGCCACCCATGCTGCTGATCTGCTCCCTTCTATAGGCATGTGACTTAGAGCAGGGTGTCAGTATTTAGAGCCTGTTCGAGTCAGAAAGACATGCTGGAGTGGAAAGCAGGCCAGCTTGTGACAGTGATGCTGAGTATGAGGATGCCTTTGGCAGCTTGACTGAGGACCAGCCCACCTACAGGTGCCATTTTTTGATGAAATTGGGTTGAAATCCAGATGATTTTAGCCCATAACTGCAACAAAATGGGGAACAGCTGCTGCAGGAGCAACAGCAGAGACTGTGGGGTCTGTTAATGCCCTGGAGTGCACTGCAGTTCTTGAAAACCTGCTTTCTCAGGAATCCAATTCTTATATGCTGAAGTGCTAACATGAAGGTTGTCCTAAGATGCTTTTGAGTTAATTTGGTAATGTGGGGGTTGCTAAAGCATTTGTTCTTTGAGATGCATGAGTTGAGGACTTATTAGTGTGGGAGGTCATACTTCCTCTCTGCAGAGGAAGACCTCCGCAGTGCTCGGCCTAGTTAATGTATCTCAGGATATGAAACTTTATAAATATTGATGTCTAAAGGAGGCAATTTATGGTTCCCCTTGCCAAGAATTTGCCCTACTTATTTAACTGGGGATAGGATGAGGTCTGTGTTCTATGTTAATGTGATAAGCTCTAGCAGGTCAGACTGATAAATGGTCTCTCAAATGGATCTTCCTGTTTGAAGATGAAGATACAGTTGTACTGAGTCCCAAAGTCCAAGAGGTCATGTCAGAAAAAGCAGATAAAACAGCCTTACATGTAGAGTTAGGTGTGTCAGACACAAACTCTGAAACAAAAAAGGCAAATTGAATATTTTAAGTGAAATCCAGGTAGAAGTGATGTGAGTGCAAGGGTGGGACTGCAATTCTAGGGCCATGAGAGGATGAGCTGGAGGAAAGGTGAAAAGTCTGTTGACCTGTTCTGGCATAGTGTCAATGTGCACCACTGTATCCAGCTGGGAGATGTAGAAGGACCTGTGGTGGAGACAGTTTTACTTGGTCTTGCCTTCTGTAGTGCTTAGGGTACAGGTCTAATCTTGTAACTCCACATTCCTGAATTTCTGGCTTTAATCACCAAGAACACAGCATATTCTTACAAGGACTTCAGTCTTCCTAGTGGCACTTAGAGAACATGCTGGCTGCTTAATGCAGCATTCTTGCATCCAGATCAGTACTGCTATTTCAGCATCAAGCTTCTGTAATTGTCAGTCTCAATAAATTGAAACTCTCAAAGCACTGAAGGGTGACACCGTGTCTATTGTAACTGACTCTCATGATGTTTGTTTTAGAAACGACTCAAGTACTGTGCCAATTCAAGAGGGAGTGTTAAGTTGCTGAAACTACTTACTGAGATGCATCTGAAACAAAGGATTTTTCTTTCTTACAACTATTGTGTCTGATCATCTCTTATTCACTTTGTTTAGAACTCTAGAAGGAAAAGTGATTTGAAAGAAAGTCTGTAGCTCAAAATCTGTATTGACTGGTACTATTACAACAGAGAAATTTATTTATTGTATGACCATAATGTTTTCTCCTTAAAAAAAACCAAACCCTAAACTATAATAATATTTTCTTTCTGCAATTGTCCTTTCTGTGATTTACAAATCTAAACATTTTTTAACCAGAAACCTGCAATTGTCCTTTCTGTGATTTACAAATCTAAACATTTTTTAACCAGAAACCTGCAATTGACCACAAAGCTACATAAAGTATGTCTTGGCAGAACTTAAAGAGGACCATGCAGCAGAAAATATCAACACCAACCATTAATGTAAATGGGTGTTCCTGAAGGTGCAATGGAATGTTCGTGACTAAAAGATATCTTTAATCCCCTTCTGAAATGGAATTTTGCAATGCAGCTGAGGGCCAACTGATTGTAAAAGGCTTATTATGAGGCTGAGACATTGTTGGGTCTGGATACTCTTTGAATGGCATCTCGATGTCAGCCTAGCCCCATGCTGATTTTGCTTTCTTTCTCACTCTTAAGGAATAGCTAAATGACACACATTCTTCTTCCTGCTGATGAGGTAAATTGTAAACATCCCTCTAGACTCTCAAATTCACCTGCTAGAGTGATCTGTCTCAGCTGTGGCAATGCAAAGTTTCTTTTCATGCAATTAATGGGACAATTATATCAGAATGATGAGATCATGCCTTTTGCTGAAAAGAATAGGGATCTTTCATGAACAAAGGGAGCTTTATTTACATCTTTACAAATAAAGCACCATTTTATTCAGTGAAAGTGGGTGACTGCTACAGTTTGGGTAGGCACAGCATGGCATGAAGGTGAACTCACTCTGTAGAGTGGTAGGTAGAGCTTTGGGGTGGCTGTCTCAAAACAAAATAAGGAATATTTTGGGCTTTTTTCCCTGCTTACACCAACTGGTAGACTAGTGTGCAGAGAGTTCTGGTATTGCCTAAGTAAACCTAAGACTGTTGAAAGTAATTTCATTTGTTTGCTAAATAAATGTAGAAAACCCATCTTGTTTTTTTTCAAGACTTTTCATGTAGGTAGATTTTGTGCATGTAAATCAAAATGTAGTGGTGGACAGTTCTGTACTCTGGGGGAACTACTGTGACTCATAATTTGATCCCAAGTTATGAGCCATATCCAAACAGAAACATGGAAAGTATTTTCATTCTTGATTCTTTAGACTTATATATTTGTACAAGAGAAAGCCCATTGACATTGCTAAGAGAAATACATGAGTCTGAGATATTTTTACAATTCTTTCTTTAAGCTGCAGAGCATATTTTTTCTTTTAAAAAAATCATTCAGTGAATACTAATTTTAGTCTGACTTTTGACACTGTTCTAAATGACATCTGGATTTCATAGAAAATCATATGCCTACTACAAAGCTGAGACTGCCCACTGACAAATAAATTCCTATGCTCTTTAAGAACAGACAAATCGCAGCTATACTGACTCCAAAGTGGTTTTGGTTTTATTTCTGGTAGCAGATGTGATTTTGAGGCCTCTTTAAATGAATTCGGCATCTAGCCTGTGCCTGGATCATTGCAGTTAACTACCAAGTAGAGCCTATACCAGTTAACAGAAGGACTTGTGGATGGGCAGAAGTCTCTTCAATATCGCTCCAGTTCTCACCGTATGGGTGAGTGGAACCAGAGAGGCCCAGTAGGTGAGAGGGTGGCTTGGAGCCCCTTCCAGCAGCAGCTGGGCAGCCTCTGGCTGCGTGCCCCATGCAACTGTTCAAGCGGTCCAGGCGCTGGCGTTCCCTGCCAAGATTTCCATGCTGCTGTTGGGTTGCGGTGCCAGGAATGGGGTTGAACAGAACAATATCTTCTTTGCTCTGCTGCCTTGCCCCCAGCAGAAGGGCAGATATTTGGAGGGAGAAAGGGCTTGGAGATAACATCGTGCCTGTTTGCCTGGGGAGGCTCTGAGGTCTCTGCGTGGCCTCGCTGCATGGGGTGTAATTCAAGTTTTGATGTCGCTCATCTTTCATACTTTCAGAGTAACAGAGGTCAGCAGAGAAATACACAGCACTGTAAAATCTATAAAGATTAAACGAAAATAAACATTAAGGAGTTAGTTCTAAAACCTGAGAGCAGGAACAGGCTTTATTGTCTTAGAGTTACCGAGTTTTGAAGTTTGAGATAGTTATGTGCTAAAAGACTGCGAATGGCATAGCCACAAACAAACCATAAGCAGGTATTTATATGCCCTTGTTTGCACAATGGTGAAAAGTCTCCAATTTGAGGAACAAAGACATTATTTCACACATTTTCACCTTGCCAGAAAGACATAGCTTGAAGAAGTGAAATTTTCTGGAAACAACGTAACTTAGATTGGCATAAGCTCCAGGTGTAGCTGTGTTTTATCAAAATGTTGCCAGACTGTCTGACGTAATGTAAGGGCATGTATATTGAGAGTATACATACATGAATAACCTGCTTGGTCTCTAACTCCTCATTCTAAGGAAATTACTCCAAGTCAGCTGTTTTGCATTAACTGCCTGCATGCAAATTGTTATTGTCAGGTCAATATAAGCCAATTCCAAGCCGTTTATTTTCTTGGTTAAGGACCAACTTCTTTGCATATGCTGCTGGGGCAGAGTATGCATTTTACAGAGAACAACTGAAGATTAACTGATTTATAGTAAATTTGACATCCTAGCTTAACTTGTGACAATTTGTTCGTGAGTTCCTACTGTTAGAGTGTGGTGTAGTGAATATGATACTAAACAAGAGCAAGATGTCAATCTGCACAAGTGAGGCAAAGTTTCTACCAAGGGGAACTTCTTTCTGTATGTATTGCTGATTCATCCTTTAAACAGTTTCCATTCCATGCAATGAAGGAAAAACTACTCTAGAAATGGTAACATAATAATAGAAAATAAACAAAAGTAGAGGTTAATTTCACAGTATAAGTTGACTCATATTTCTGCAAATGTTAATATTAAATCAGAAGAATTTCCAAAGTTGTGTTACTCTGCAACAGGATTTTTTTTCAGTGTTAGGATTACAATCCATCATGTCACTTAACTTTTAAAAAAACCCTCCAAAACTCTAGTATATGACATCACTGCCTATTGTGTGAATTCTTAACCTCGAAAACTGGTTCACTTGTGCAAGTCTGTATTACATAGTGTGTAATCTGTACCATTTCTAATCTGTTGCAGAAGACTATCCTATAACAGTGGTTTCCCACTCGTTAGATTTGAGAGAGAAATACAGGGGGGTTTTGTGCATCTCATTATGTTAAACATCTGAATTGAGGTATTATTTTCACAACATGACAGGGCACATCTCAGTACTTCTAACACTCACTTGAGAAATCTATGTATTACCCATTAGGATGGTACCTGTAAAGATAAAATAGAACTTTGAAGTTCACATTTTGAGATGTAGAAACTCTTTTTCCTTTCACATGTTTTGGATACTTTTTTCCAGTAGTGTCTTGTTTAAAGTGATTCAGCTGACTGTGAAGAGTGCTGAAGAAGGTGGCCCAAGGAGTAAACAGTGTGTTAAAGGAAAAACATGTACAAATCTGTAGATTTTATGTGTTTTGCACTTTTCTAACTTGTTAAACTGATGCTAAAATAACTGGGAAAGACCCTTTTTAATAGCTTGTTTTTTATTGGCCTCTGTTCTTTGTGTCTGTATGGTATGTTAGCATCTGTAGGTAACCTGCCAATAAATGAGTGGCTAAGGAAGTATCTGAGAGAAGACACAGCGTTATTGGAGGAACTCCTGTTAATGAAGTTCTACAGATCTGAGCATTAGAGAACAGTTTGTCTTTTTGCAAGTGGTTGGAGTTTGAATGCAGGAATGAATTCTGCCACTCAGCCCTCTCTGTAGTTGTTTTCTTGTCTATAGAATAGGAATAATGCTTGTGTATGCCTGGGTTGGTGAGACTGAACTGATTAGTGACAACAAAATGCTTTGAGAGCCTTTATGGAAGGCATTAAACAACTGCATGCTATGCAGATTTTCAATATTAAAAATATATTATAGGCGACATGCAAAAACAGTGGGGAGGATAAAAAAAAAGTCACTGGGATTCGTTTAACAAGAGCATAGAGAACAGTTCCTAAGATCCCTTTGGGAGAAGTTACCTAGAAGGGAATAATATAACAGTCTTATTTGCAGTATTTCTGTAAGCAATTGTGAAAACATTTTTCCAGACATGAAAAACTGCATTTGCTTAGAGCAGCAGATGAAGCAATGTAGGCATGTGGTCAGCAGCAGGTTCCACTTGTGCTCCTTCTGGACAATATGGATATCTGATTCAGTGGTCAGTGCTAGCCTGGGGTCCCTGAAGGTGATGTAAAGCTCCTATTAGGCATGAAAAACACTCATCTATTATACTATGTGACAATATATGCATTTTGACTAGTGTCCTCTGTCCAACCTATTTGCTTTAATTTAATTGTCTTCTCTGATGGTGAAAACGTCAGGTTTTTCAATGCTGCATTAATACAGAGGCTTTAATTTAAAAGAATTCCAAAAGCAGAGGGGGGGAAAAAACAAGAAAGAGAAAAGGAGGAGTTGTAGTAAGTGGACACTGGGAACTTCTCAGAGCTCTTCAGATTTATCTTTTGGGAGAGTTGAAGGGCAGAACCAGAACTTTATTGGAAAGATAGGGTTCTTAAAATGAAGGCAATTATATTTTAAAATTTAAGCACTGACCAGATGCCTCTGTACTGTACCAGGGAAACAGTGAAAATGGTCCTTATTGCAAAAAATGAGGGATTTGTTTGAGTGCTTACATAGAAAGATAGAAATATTCTAAGAAGACCTGAAGAAGAAGAATTGAGTGGCTTTTAAACACATGTGGATGTGTCCAGTTATTGAGAAGGTTATGAAAGATAGAAAGATGGGCAGCTGAATAGGAGTTATGATATTAGTGAACATAACCTCAGGTTATAGATTGTAATACTGATTTTATCATTACAGTTAAACATGAAATGATGATGACGCTGTTCTTGATTATCAGTTCTATTATGCATTCCTCTCATATGATGTCACTTTCTTCATGGAAGACTTTCCAAAGTTTTGGAGTTTTTGGGTCATGGCTTCATTCAATGTAGTAGGTGGGCAAGACATTTTTTATTGAATACTTTTTCTGTAGGTTTTCTGTGTGTGTGTGTGTGTCTGTGTAAAATCAGTCTGATCATGGTTCTATTGAAGTCTGTGGGATTTCTGATGTGGACCTGAAACGAGGATTTTTTCCAACAATATTCGTCAATTCTTTAATTTAAAAGTGCTTTGCAAACTAATTGCTTACCTCACAACTGACATAAGCCAGTGCGGTAGGACTGGTGGCTAAGAAAGTAATTCTGGAAGTGTTTTTGGAGAAAAAGGGGGTTTTGGTAGGACATTAAATCAAAAAGTGTATAATAACAAGCAGTGAATAGCTGCTTTGTGATCCAGTAGACAGAATGCCATAGAATAAACCAGGAGAATTTGGATCAGTTCCCGATTATGTCTGCACTCACAGTACATTCTTAAGGCAAACCATATTTCTTTTATGACTTAAATTCTGCATCTATATCATGGAAAATTAAGGCTTGTCCTCCAACACAAATCAGTCTGAGACTTGGGAAAGATATTAAAAATATATTTGGGAAATTGTATTATAAACAAAAATCTTGTATCTTTCACGTGGCCAAGACTTTGTTTTGTGAAGCTGAAAACATACCTATTTGTAAATTGTTTGTAAATTGATGACAACAGAGTACATCCTGTAGAACAGCCAGGTTAAGATAAGAATTTGTTTCTTATTTGATGATCAAATATTGTCTAATTGCTACATACATTATTGACTCTGTATCATAAGATGTAGTCCAGCCCCTCTTAACAGGGTATGTAATTTCTCTGTTTGTTGTGGTAGTGTACATGGTATTTGCTTATGAGATACAATTTGATTCCAGTCCCTTTCATGTGATTCCTTGCAGGAGTTTTGACATCACAGCTTTCTTGGCTGATTTATCAGACGCTGAAGGTGGACCTGGCAACCTGATCTGTGCTCACTCGTGAAGTTTTTTGCTTTAGGCCTCCTTTTAGGAAAAAGAGGGCAGTGTTGCTGCTGTTGCAGTGTGGGGAGTCTTGGGGTGCTTCTGATATGCATAGCGCTCAGTAAGTTTACAGTCTGACATTGCATTTTATTTAGCATGAAAACCTTTTTCAGTTATGTCCATCATGATAAGAAACCCAAAACATCTCTTAAGATATGTGGGATTATCTAAAACTGAGATTGACATCTAGCGATGGGGTCTGCAGGTGTGTGGGTGGAATTGGCAGATGAACAACACCTTGCAGAATGAGCATGTGTATGTGTGTGCACGCAGGAACAACAAACGAGCTGGAGACTAATTTCAGTGAATGACTAGAACAGGCAGAGAATTTTCTACAACAGGATAATATTATAAGTAATCTTTCTTGTGCTGCCTTCCTTACACCCTTACATACGTTTTCCCCCTGTCATTGCTTTCATACCTGCCACCTACTCAACAAGGCATACAAGGTGGACGGTGCAGTCACTGGAGTGACCCCATTTCCCACCACTGTGACATGTTGGAAGTACAGTCTGGGTCCTGTGTCTGGTCAAGGGGCCCTACATTAAGCCCATCTGCACACATCTGCTGGGGCACTGAGGTGTGTGTCAAGGCCTTGCACCTCTCTGAAGCCCAGTGCAGACTGAGGCCTCCATCCTCTATGACTGAAACACTAGAATTTGAATTAAGGTCTTGAATAAATTTGGAAAATTTCAGAGTCTTTTCCTAAAATATTTAACATACCTTTTTCCTTCAAAATGGTCAAAACCATAATGCCAAGCCTGTGGCATGGTTTTTTGTGTGTTACTGATTTTTAAAATTCTGAGGAGATTTGACTGCTTGCCATTAGTTCCATTAATTGCCTAATATAGAAATTTTATCCCCTGGTGTACTCTGGTTAGTCTAATCAGGAAGGAGAGTGGAAGCCCTTGGAATGAATGACCTTTTTGGGAATCATCCAAGAGAAAGAATATAACTTCCTGGCTCTAGTGAGAGAGAATTGTCATGTTATTCTTTGTTGTAATGCTTCCCTCACTAGACTCTGCCATGATAATAAACCACCACCACTGCCACCAAAAAACCACCAAACCACCAAAGCAAAGCACTGCCCCACACTCCAGAGGCTAGATTGAGTGGGGATTTTTGGAAGCTGGCACATTGAAGGTGTTTCTGTCCCAGTGTACTGCAGGGTTCCAGTAAGGCTGCAGTCTTTTTTTTTGAAACAGCCCCAGGTTTTATGAGCCCCAGGAATTATGAGCAGTGCTTATCTGCTCGTGCTGGACAACTGGGAGAGGAATCTGGATGACCTGTAACAAACCCTACCAAATACTCTTCTGACTAGTTTTAGGTGTTTTATTTGTAGCATGCTTTTATGTGTAGTTTAGCAAGGCTGGTTTATGACATGTGGCCATATGTTATTTAGCTGTGTTCTTACTGTGGTTTGAGTGTTTTTAATTTCTTCCTCCTTGTTCTCTCAGCGTAACAGATAATAGGAATCAGCAATACTTGAAATACACTGATCTGTGGCTTCCTGGTGGGAAACAAGATGAGTCACCAGTAACTAAAACCAACAGTCTTTATGTCCCTGGATTCAAATTTGTTCTTCTCAGTATAATTGTTCAAATACTTGCTTTCCCCACTGACTTCCTCCCTAGCAGTGCAGCACGTCTTGCAGACTGCCAGACTGGGAAGGAAGAAGTGATAGCAGTTATAGCATATGTAACAAGCCCAGAAAAGGGGCCCACCAGGGATGGATATGGGCACTCAGACCTAAGTGCTTCACCAGACTGTGTATCTCCTACCATATTTAATAGCATGCTTGGGCCAAGTATTTATTATAGAATAGCAGAGATCCTGTCTGCCGGGTTTCCTTGGTTCTTGCATCAGGGATCTGGACATGGCAGGGGTAAGTGGTGCTTCTGTTGTTAAGCTACACCCTTATCAACACAGCACCTTGCTGTCTGCCAGAAACATTGAAGTCACTTTTACTATCAGATGAATGATAAAGTAGCAAAACCCCCCAACAAAACCCCCAACAGTCCGAATATTAACTATACCACTGCTATGTTTAGAGAGGAAGATAAAGACAAGAATGAAAATCATACACAGATCTGCCTACACCTTAAATAAATTTTAAGAATTTTCACTTTTTTATCCAGGAAACAAATGGTCAGGATGTCTGTGCAACCTTATGGACATGAGAACCCAATATCATGATATTGTTGAGTATGGCTTTCACTGAAGAGATATTGGGGTTTTCTTTTTTTATTTTTTTAAGATAAGTTTCTTTATATAACCAAAATCCCCCTGGGATTCTCTTTATAGTGAAACCTCTACACAACTCCAAGGTCTCCTATGATTTATAACTTTGTCAAGGAAAAAATGTTAACACTCCCCTTTAACTGTCTCTCTAAGCTTCAGATATATTGACATTCTTCAGACACGTTTAAGTGGCGCAAGACACTGCACAGAACTTTTAATGGAAATTTTGGTGATTAAAAGGTAAAGGAATTGGTATACCTGAGGAAATGTTGTCCCCTGGCAGGTGCCAGTATATTAGGTTGCAGGTTGTCTCTTCCAGAGACATCTTGGATAGGAACAAGTGTATCAGCAGCATAGAGTGTTCTTGGCATTTCACTTTCCAGACAAGCATCCATCACAATGCTTTCTGAGCATGTCTATGCATTTTCATCAGTTTTTGCTGTCCTCCTCCTACATGCCCAAAATATCCCAAATTGCTGCCAGGCAAATCTTTTCACTCGAGCTATTGTATAGAAATAATTTGTTACTTGGTAGGTGATTTTGTTATGCTTTACAAGGCTTTCCAAGGGTTAGGATATTCCTCTGCACATGGGAAGATTCTCTCGATGGAAGTGAATGACTGGTATTCCTTGAGAAGTCATTGAAGGGAATACAGCTGAAGTGTGTCAGACTAATTTGTTATGATGTACATACACATTACCAGGGCACTTTTGGAAAGGGAGCACTTGACACTTGGTGGCTAACTACAGAGCAAACTTAAAATCAAGGTTCTCCCAATTTGTTAGTTTATAAATAAATGAATTACAAATACCAAGTTATGGATTAACCCTGTGACCTCTTGATGATTTTTGAAACTTTCAGGACAAGTAGCCCCAGTAATTATCCATGTTACTGGAAGCTCCTCCTTTCTGTAGTGCTTGATGTTCCTTTGGCTCCTTGTGGCTTAATCCAAACTACGTTTGCTAAAATAATCTTTCTCTGCTGCTCTGACTGTTTCCCTGTTTTGGAAGTTCCCCCTTTTCCAGTCATATGGTGACCCACAGCACCAACATCAGGCCATCACCTCCTTGATCTTCATAGCTTGGTGCTCTGGATTCTGGCTTGGCAGATTCCTGGCTCCTTCAAACAGACTAACATCTTCCTTCCAACCTGCCATTTGGGAGAGGTGAGGCAAGAAGGGAAACAAGCACATTCGAATCGAACATGCACATGCTTAAAGTTAGCAACGTTTACACTTCTTCATGTTACCTCATCCCTGCTATTTCTCCTCTTCATTCTTAGGGTCACAGGTGTAACTGGGAAGGGAAAAGTCTTCAGAGTGCTTTGTGGATGGGAATGTGAACTGAGGCTGAAGCTCTAAATGAACAGAAATCATAGAATGAGTCAAGTTGAAAGGGACCACAGTGGATCATTGGGTCCATCCTCCCTGCTCAGGCAGGGTCATCCCAGAGCACATTGCACAGGATTGTGTCCTGATGGTTTGTGAATACCTCCAGTGAGGGAGACTTCACAACCTCTCTGGGTAATCTGTTCCAGTGCTCCCAGAAACAGGGATTTCTTTATTTCTGTGAGAATGGTGTGCATAAATACTCCTGCATTCAAACATGTAATAGCAACTTTGGTTGCTATACTTGTTCCCAAGTGGTTTGGGCACAGGTGAGATTAAGGTGGCCGTTTTACTAGATAATCTATACCACAGGCCTGCATCCCAAAGGATATTAACAGGGATAGGGGTGATGCCTTAGGTTTTAACTTTTATATTTTTCATATCCTGTACTGCCCAGTGTGTAACTTTGAAGTTTCTGGTGGCCTGTTAACTACTGCTCTCTCATGCTGGTTAGACATAACAAACCTCTCCAAGCTTGCTCTCCAAGGACACCCAGATTGTCCCAGGCCTGAAATGTGTAAACTAAAAAGCCTCCAGAGGGGGGGCAAACTTGGGGTAATTACATCATGAACTGAGGTTATAATTGGACAATTAACCCTGATATGGAAATGAACCAAACTTATAAAAGTGTGAAGAACTCGTGACCCAGGGTCCATCTTGGGTGGAGCCTTTGGCCTGCCCAGGGTGTACCTTTGAAGGCCCTTCAAATAAATACCTACCTTTCTTCCCTTCTTCCTGACTAGTCTCTGGTTTTAGGTTGCCATCTCAGGCATCAGGGGGAGGCCAAGGGCTAGGGAATGCTTGACAGTTCTATGTGGGACTGCATTACTGAGCCTGGAATGGACAGTGCCTGCAAGTGAACACAGGCAAGGCAGAAGCTGCCTTGGGTTTGTGCCTTCTGGGCCATGGCGTGAACTGGGTTTTCCTGTCTTGCAACATTTTTTGAAAAGTTAAAAATTTCTCATTCTGCATGGGACAAAGTGTACTTTTTTTGTTTCTCCCACCCTGTGCCTGTCCTGACCTTTAGGGAGGGTGCAGGGTCAGGGGCTGCCTGAGGGCTGGTGGGTGTGTGGTGGGGCTGCCCTGTGGACACTGGGGCTGCCCCTTGCCACAAGTCTGAGCTGGGCCGTTCCCACACTAACAGAGCAGCTCCCAGAATCGTTAGAGTTGGAAGGGACCTCGAGATCATCTGGTGCATCTCCCTGCCAAGGCAGGGTCACCTAAAGCAGGTGACACAGGAACACATCCACGTGGGTTTTGAATGTCTCCAGAGAGGGAGACTCCATAACCCCCCTGGGAAGCCTGTTCCAGTGCTCTGCCACCCTCAAGGTAAAGAAGTTCTTCCTCATGTAGAGCTACAACATTTTTAGTTTATTTATTTATTTAGCCATTGCTCTTTGTCCTGGTGCTGGGCACCATGGAAAAGAGTCTGGCACCATCCTCTTGGCACCCGCCTTTGAGATATTTACATACATTAATGAGATCCCCTCTCAGTCTTCTCCAGCCTAAACAGGCCCAGCTCTCTCAGTCTCTCGTCATAAGAGAGATGATCCATCTTTGTGGCCTCTGCTGGACCCTCTGCAGCAGCTCCTTGTCTTTCTTACACCGAGGAGCCCAGAACTGGACACAACGCTTCAGCTATGGCCTCACTAGGGCCGAGTACAGGGGGAGGATCACCTCCCTTGACCTGCTGGCCACACTTTTCCTGATGCACCCCAGATAGCATTAGTTCTCTTGGCTGCAAGGGCACTGCTGGCTCATGGTCAACTTGTCATCCACCACGACTCCCAGGTCCTTTTCTGCAGAGCTGCTCTCTAGAAGATCAACCCCGAACTTGTGCTGGTACTTGCGGCTATTCCTCCGCAGGTGCAGGACCCTACACTTGTCCTTGTTGAACCTCATTAGGTTTCTCTCCTCGACGGCGAGTCACGGCCGGCACTTCGG